>CM040240.1:265351992-265406013 GCA_022545495.1 Chrysanthemum lavandulifolium
TTATGGTCAAAGAAGGCATAGTCCTTGGCCATAAGATTTCCAAAATGGGATTGAGGTAGATAGAGCAAAAGTTGATGTTATTGCTAAATTGCCTCATCCTACTACCGTCAAAGGTATTAGGAGTTTTCTAGGTCATGTCGGGTTTTATCGTGATTCATACAAGATTTTCTAAAATCGCCCGGCCTATGACTCATCTTCTTGAAAAGATGCTCCTTTTATCTTCTCACCCGAGTGCATCAAGCTTTTGAAACATTAAAGAAAAACTACGAAGCACCCATTCTCGTTGCTCCGATTGGGACTTGCCTTTTGAGCTCATGTGCGATGCAAGTGATTTTGCTATCGGTGCGGTCCTAGGGCAGCGTAGATCTAAGCATTTTCACCTATCCACTACGCAAGTAAGACTATGATCAAGCTCAAACTCATTACACCACCACGTAAAAGAGCTATTAGCCGTGGTGTATGCATTTGAGAAGTTTCGGCCGCACTTAATCTTGACCAAATCGTGGTGTATACGGATCACTCGGCTCTCAAATATCTCTTTGCAAAACAAGATGCAAAGCGAGATTGCTCCGTTGGGTTCTCCTCCTACAAGAATTTGATATCATTATACGTGATAAAAAGGAGCCGAGAACACGGTCACGATCATCTATCCCGATTAGAGAACCCTCACCAAGATGTTTTCGTAAAAGGAAATAAATGAAACATTTCCTCTCGAGACACTCAATGCGGTTTCTTTTCGTGGAAACTCTTCTACCCCATGGTTTCTTGACTTAGCAAATTACCATGCGGGTAACTTCATAGTGAAAGAGATGTCGACCCAACGGAAGAACAAATTCTTCAAAGATGTTAAACATTACTTCGGGACGACCCTACTTATTCAAAATACGTGCGGATCAAGTCATCCGACGGTGTGTTTATGGACAAGAAGCTCTTGACATTCTCAAAGCTTGACATCTTTGGACCCACCGGGGCCATCATAGTCCAAACTACACCGCCAAAAGGTGTTTGATTCCGGGTTTTATTGGCCCACAATTTACAAGGATGCCCACGAATTTGTCAAAGCTGTGATGCTTGTCAGCGTCACGGGAATATCTCATAAAGAAATGAAATGCCGCATAAGCGCCATTCAAGTGTGTGAGATTTTTGACATCCGGGGCATTGACTTTATAGGCCATTTCCTTCATCTCATGATAATAAATACATACTCGTGGCCATTGACTATTTGTCAAAATGGGTTGAAGCGAAAGCTTTACCTACCAATGATGCCCGAGTAGTTGTGAAGTTTTAAAATCTCTTTTGCGGGTTTGGAACTCCACGTGCAATAATCGGTGATCGTGGTACGCATTTACTGCAATGACCGGTTTGATAGAGTCATGCAAAAGTATGGTGTAACTCACCGTCTCTCTGCGTACCACCCCAAACAAGTGGGCAAGTGGAAGTTTCCAACCGTGGTATTAAAAGAATTTTAGAAAGGACGATGGCGAAAATCGTGCATCTGGTCGGATAAAGCGGATGGCGCGCTCTGGGCCTTCCGTGCGACTTACAAAACACCCATCGGTGTACTCCATACAAGCTAGTGTGCGGAAGGCATGTCATCTTCCGATTGAGCTTGAGCACAAGGCATCTTGGGCCTTGAAACATGCCAATTCGATATTCAGACGGTGGTGATCACGAGAAAAGTTCAAATGAATGAACTAAATGAACTCCGTGATCAAGCATACGAGAACTCTTTGATCTACAAACAAAAGACAAAGAAGATTCATGGCTCTAAAATCAAGAACCGCGTTTTCAACGTTGGTGATCGAGTCCTTCTTTTCAATTCGAGATTGAAGATTTTCTCGGGAAAGCTCAAGTCCGTTAGTGCGGTCCATTTACTATCACTAAGGTTTATCCTTATGGCACCATTGAGTTATCTCACCGATGGTCCAAATTTTAAAGTGAATGGTCATCGATTGAAGCATTATTTTGGAGAGGACATTCCTCCCGTGATTGTCCCGGATCTACAAACTTTCCCCATGAACCAATGAATGCGGGGATCTAGTCAAGCTAGCGACTCGGGAATCAAAACAAGTAGCATGCTACATGGGTTTTCACCGTGTGTACCACCCTAGTGTGGGGAGTTGCCCCATTGTTGTATATAAAGTTTGAAAAAAAAAAAAAAAACTCCTTGCTAAATAATGGCGTAGTATTTCCTTTTCGTTCTATGTTTCGGCATAACCGCGGTACTTTGAATATTGAGGCAATATTCATTTCTAGTGTGGGGAATTTCACGAATTTTATCATGTAATTATACCACCCAATTCCCCATTTTGGCCAAAATTTTTTTGGAGTAAGTGTTTTGCACTTACTCGACTTCTGATTATCGATCCGCCATGTCTAATAAAAAAAGGATTGGCTAATCCAGAGCAAGCGGCTCTTGGTAAAGATATCTCAAATCCGTTGACGACTTGCAATTTGCCCAAAATTGTATGGTGTTCATTCACCATATCTTTAATTAGTGAAGAGTTGGCTAGCCCGCAAGTTTATGGCTTGTGGTAAAGGCGATTGAAAACCATAATTGGTAATCGACTCACCAAAGATATTTTATCTAAGAGTTGGCTAGTCCGTAGCAAGCGGCTCGTAAAGACAAATCAAATCCGTTGGAAGTCGGTGATTTGCTCAAAATCATATGGTTATCGGTGTACCAAGGTTTTACTTGAATGAAACATTTGGCTACTCCGAAGTAATGGCTTTTGGTAAAGAGATGAAATCCATTAATTTTTCTCAAAACATTGCTAGGGACTAGCTATATCTTAGTGTGGGGATTGATGAGTGTCTAAATACTCATCATTTTGTACCAATTAAGCGCAAAACATCCGAAAACACTTTAAATGCATCAAAATGATAAAATATCACAAATAAGTGTTTTATGTGTTTTAAATGCAAAATATCAAAATCGGTGAAAACGTATCAAGTTTGCATAATTGGCAGTTTTAGTCCCCCAAGTTTCAAAAGTTGTCAAAAACAGTCCCTGGTAAAACATAATAAAGAAAAATATCATTTCAAGTCCCTAGGGATTCATGAGTTGTCAAAATTGGTCCTTGAAATTTAAAATTGCAAATTTACAACTTAGGTCCCTAAACTTTCAAAAATGTCAAGTTTGGTCCTTGGAATTTTGAAAATGTCAAAAATAGTCCTTGTACTATTGGAACTTGTCAGTTTTGGTCCTTGTGACAACTTTGGAATATTGGCAAAAATGGTCCTTCAAGAATTAGAGAATTGCAAAACAAGTCCTTGTAATATTAAACCTAGCCATGGCCCCTTTGCACATTTGGACCCCTGCCATTATACATTTTGACCCCCCTGTCATTACCCTGTTTTGGACCCCTGGTCAAACCTCAGTCAAACTATACACCTTTCCCTCCCACCTGTCCACTGTGCTTCTTCCCCACTGGACCAAGCCCTCTCCCATCACCTTATCTCCTTATCCCTCCCCCCTCATCATCACATCCACCAACCTTTCACACCACAATTAATGCCACCCCTAGTTGCAAAAATCAGAGCCCACAGGTCAAAACAGCTTTCCCGCCAAAAATGATCAAATGGCCAAAATCATTTCAAGACATCCAACGGCCTCAATTATGAGTGGGATTCAATCAGAGGACACGTGGAAGCATTTTTGGGTATAAAAGAGAGAAGTGAAGCAAGAGGAAGAACCAGTACTTAGTTTTTTAAATTTATGTATGTCGTTTTTTCTTAAAATGTCTTAATTAGCTTTTAAATTTGTAATTTCAAGCTTTATGGTATTGAAACTAAGTTGTTTAGTCATTGTAATTCATTTTGAGCCTTAATTCCAAGTTTCATTTAAGTTTCAAGTTTCATGGTTTACTGTTTAAAATTTCAATTTCAAACTCTTATATTCAAGCTGCTACTAGCTTATATTTAAGTTCAAATAAGCTTACTTAAGCTTATTATAGCTTTAGTAGCTTATAAAGCGAGTTCAATCAATATTGGTCCTTGGTCAACGAAAGTCAAACAGTGAAGCATTTTGGTTCAAACAGGTTTGGAAATGGAATGGGGGTTGATGCAGTGCTGTTTTGGATTGGATTTGGTTAGATTAGCATAGTTTGGGTTTGGTTTAAGCTGCACAAATAAGCTGGGCTCTTGTAAGTTTTTATCTCATTTTCATTTCTAGTTCATTTTGCATATTGTGCTTGTATTGGAATCTGTGGACATTATATGGCTTAAGCCTGTTTATTTAGTAGTAATTAGGGTCACTAGATTTAGGTTAAGTGGTAAAATGAGATAACTCAGTAGTTTGCTTAGTCATTAGCCAAATCAGTTGGTTAAAAAGGTGTTTGGATCAGTTGTTGATATTGAGTTTGAGCTCTTGTTTGCACTTGACATATGCATAGTCAGTCTCAAATAGAATCATTTGACTCATATCTGTCTTAACTTTGCACCTTATTGCTCTCAAAGTCAAAATCAAACATCAACTGTCTTAATCTCTTAACTGTTGGAATTTTGTAAAACCAAAAGGCTAATTTGTGTTCAAAAATCATAGATATTGGTTGCATTAGTCTTAGTTTAACATAAAACATCATATTCAGTCATTAAATTAAGATTCAAGTTCATAAAAGTCAAAATTTTCATAACTGTCAAAAAGTCAAAGCTTGCAAATATCAGTTTTCAACCAACCTAAGTTGATTTTTAATTGACTCATTTCTGGGTCAATTTCATTGAAACTTTGGGTTTATAAACTTAAACTGGTCTAGATTCTTATTATGATTTTAGTAGATTTTTAGTAATTTTTTCTAAGCTCTAAAAAAAGCTTGTCAAACAGGGCTTATCTGCCCTGTTCACAAACTCAGTGAGTACTGAGTTTTCTCAGTATCTTGCAGAGCTTATCAAAAGCTCATAAGAGCTTGTCCAGGTCTCAATTTTGGTTTACAAGTAGCCAACCAGGTCAACTTCAAGTTTCAATATCTGCTTTTCAGTTCCAGCTTATTTGAGTGCTTATTTTCCAGCTACAAAGTAGCCCATCAAAACTGTTTAAGCACTTGAGTTTTCAAAAGATCAAATCATAGCAGTTTGTGTCTTAGAGGTTTAGGTCAGTTGTATTTAGTTTCATTTGAGTAGTAATAGCTTATTATAGCTTCTGTATCAGTTTGGTGCTCATTGGTAGCCTTTGGCTTAAGCAGTGCTTATTTATAAGCGATTTCTATTGCGAGTTCCATATTCATACACATAAGCTCTGTTTTTATAATTTTCCTAGAATTAGAATATTATTTTAGAGTTTTCTGAATTTTCATATTTTTCTAGCAATGTTTACTATTTTTCTTAATTTAAAGCAGCTTTTAGGTAATTTTAATTAGCTTTTAATATAATTAATTCAGAAAAGTTTCAAAAAAATAAGTTTTCAATTTTCTTAGGTTAAGATAAATATAAAAAGTCAAAAAATTATTTTTCCAGATTTTTCTTAGTTAAATTTGTAATTTTTAGCAATTTAATTAGTTTTAAATAGTTTTTAATTCATAGAAAATAGAAAAATAATCAGAAAAATATAAAATTAGTTTTGAAAATTCTATTTAGTTATTTTATATTTTTCTAAGTCATAATTTTATTTTTCTAGCTTTATTTCATATTTTCTTGTATTTTAGGCTATTATTAAATAGTTAAAATTAGTTTTTAATTAATAATAATTAGATAAATAGTTTTAAAAATAATTTTCTTTTTCTAAAAATTTTCTCATATCATTAGGTTTGTGAAAATGTCATTTTCATATTTTTAGGATTAATATTGTTCAAGTTTCACATTTTCTTGTGTACGTCACGTAGTTTTTAATAAAGTTTTATAAAAGAAAAATCAAAAACACCAGTTTAAAAATAGTGATAGCGTTTATTTAATATAGTTTATCATTTTAATTTTCTTTAATTTGCATTTAAGCTCCTGTAATTTACAAATATTTTCTTTAGGTATAAAATAACTCAAAATCCTTACTGATCACTATCCTTAGTGATTATTCGACATCTGACCGTGTTAAACACCATTCATCCTCCGTGGGACTTAACGACCCGGGAATCCACTATATTCCTCGATCTTAATTGCATTTGCTTCGAAATGTTTTAAGTTTGTTACGGTTGACCATTCATGAGTGGTCACCGTGTGACTAAACTTGATTGTCGGAGCCAATCAGGAATCTATTACACTTACTTCAATATATGCTCTAGTAAACAAGTATGCAGGTGAGGTGGCTGATCTCAAGAAGGAGCTTGCTGAGACCAAGTCTACTCTTGGTGATAAAATTGTGGAGTTGCAGACTAAAGTTGAGAACTTGGTGGAATTACTGGGTCAGAGGGGTAAAAAGAGAGGTTTGGTTTCTTCTGAAGAGGAGCAAGAAGAGACTCAGCATGCATCACTAGGAATCTTGGTTGATGCAGCTCTTACATCTGGTGTTTCTTCTCCTATTGCTGGATCTTCAAGGAGAAAGGTGCCTATTATATTTACTAGAAGAAGAAGAAGACAATATCTGAATAAGGTATCTACTGAAACTTCTGAGGAGCCAAATGTTGTTAATGCTACTGCTGATGTTCTAGTTGAGGAGGTTGTTTCTGATCCTGGTCAAGCCTCATTTGTACAAGAGCAACCAAATTCTTCACCTTCAGCAGATGATGATGAATTTTTTATGGCTGGGAGAATTTTTAAGTTGAATTCTTCTTCTGAAGTTTTCTCTACACCTGTTGAGGATTTGTCTCAACATGTTTCTTCTGATGATGGTTTGGATGTTCCTTCGGAAGCTCAAATTGGTTTTGCTAAGGAATCTTCTGACAAAGGAAAGGAAGTTGTGATTGCTGATATGATTGGTTCAGGTCTGGTAACTGAAGATGAACATCAAGCTCAAGCTAGGATGTTTGCTGATTATGAAAATATGCAGAAGAGTCGTGTAGTTGCTGAATTTCTTCAAGCTCAGTCTGATTCTAATTTGTCTACTGAAAGAAAGTTAGAGCTTGATGCATTACTTCCTAAGATTACTGATGATCAATGGGATGCTTATACTACTCAAGGTGCATCTGATCCAGATCTTGCAACACTTATATTAGGAGCATCTTTTGATAATGATAATTTTGTGGATCAAATGGTGGCTCTTGGTAATCTAAAGAAGCAAGAAGCGGTTGCTAAGAGGAGAGCTCTTATTGTGCAAAGACATAAAGCAAAAAGGGAAAAACCAATGACTGTAGCTCAGAAGCGGGCTCATATGAGGAAAGTTGTGAAGAATCATAGTTCTACTATTTATAATTCTGGCATGTCAATGAAGCAAATCTGTGCTTTGTGTTGAAACAAACAGACCTTGATAGATCTTGAGCTCGTGGATCGTTATGTATGCCTATGTAATCACAAGCACAATAAAAGACAATCTCTACTACTTATATTTATCAGCGGAATATAAACACAAGCAATAACTAAGAACTTCTTGATCCTCTATGGATCTTTATATTAACTAAAAACTGAGCTTTCCAATCGGTACATAACTCATTCTAATGTGTTCCTTTTATAGACAAGGAACCCTAAACAATATCGCTAAACCGTTTCCCAAGAAACGTATAATCATAAAACTAAATAAGATATACACAATCACTTCCTAATAAAGCTCATGTATATCCACACTAAATAAACTAAACACGGAATAAACACTTCCAGAAATGGACTAATAACTATTATACTTGAGAGATTATGTCTTCGCGAATCCACTTCATCTTGATAGAAACACTTGGCATTAATTTCGGCATAATCCGGACTTCACATAATTCCCAACAATCCTCCCTAAGCGGAATTTGACTTGGTTAAGTTCCGGTTTCTTGATAGATCATCTGATACCGGAGGATTGGGCACGAACAACATCAACGAGAAAGAATCCAAAGAAGAACATCTCTATGATGAAGAAACTCTTAAACACCATATCTTTGCGGCAACAAATGACAATAGATACATCAAAGCAGATTAGTTTCATACTATTCTCATCACATCCGAGTGTTAACTCCTGTGAGAGGTGAATCATTGAAAATAAATGGATTTGATGTCTCTTTCTAATAGCCATCACTCCGGAGTAGCCATATGTTTAAGTTAAGTAAACTATAGTACCTCGATAACCATCGATTTGTTGGCAAACCAACAACCATATAAGCGGATTTGAAATGTCTTTACGTAGCCGTTTGCTCGGGACTAGTCAATTCTTAGAATTGGTGAATTGAGAACCAAATATGGAATGCCACCTTGCCTTTACCACAAGCCATATACATGTGGGCTAGTCAATTCTTGGATTCCAAAAGGAATAGACCATGGTGAATTGAAAACCATACAACACTCGACAATAAAGCATAGGTGGTTGCATACCCTATGATTTTAGCAAATCATTACTGACTATCAATGATTTGATGTGTCTTTACCAAAGCTGTACCCTTTGGACTAGCTAACTCTTTAATATACACAAGGTATATCGGTGAGTCAAGAACCGAAAAAGTATACAACAAACCGCAAGAAAAGTTAGATAAAACCAAAACATTTTTTTTTTTTTTTTTTTTTTTTTAACTAATAAATAAAGAAATAAAATTACAAAAGATACAAAATAATACAATCAAGATGAACTCGAATGGGATAGAAGCGATTTTAATCAAACCAACACATTGAAAAGCATGAAGTTCATCATTGCCAATGGGATTAGGAGACACTTCCAACACGTCTCAAAGAACCTTTCCATAAAAGTATCCGATAAAGGATAAAGCTTATCTAATAGCATACACAAAATCATCCCACATGTAGTCATACTACATGAACACAAAGCAGAGGATAAAATCTCCAACTGTCAATCTCCCACTTATGAGAATTCTTCCAAATAGAATATCCTTTACCATTTGGAGAATGAGAATCAAACATAACCTGAAGATCACCCAACAAATATAAACCAGAACCAGTTGCTTGATGAAACTTATAATACTGAATGACATGTTCATACAGCATCTTCAAATCATGTCTAGTTACCAAATGAAGAATATCCTTCAAGAAGTTGAACTCAAGAAAAGTATTATCCAGCCTATAAACAGTATTAAGCTTTCCAGCCTTCCAATTCACCAATACCACATGAGTACCTTCAAGAAAAGCTTCAATAGATCCAACTTCAATAAAGGTAGATTCATCAGCCTTAAGATTGAACTCAGTATTCCTTGAAGCATGTTTCTTAGCCAATCTATCAGAACTCCTTGTAACTAAGCTCTGCTGCTCCATACCAACAATGTTATCAGTATCAAGCTGTAGATCATTGTCCTGACACATAGGATCACTCAACTCCACACTAGACAACATTTCAGAAGAAATCAAAGATGATTCAGCAGCAATAACCATATCAGTAGAAGGATTAGCTTCAGTAGTTGTGTCAGAAGTAACAACTGAAGAGACCACCACAGGCAAAACAGTTTCAAAATTATCCATAATTTCAACTGTTTTCTGTCTCTTAGCCGTAGGAACATCAGACATTGAAGCAATGCTTTCCAATTGAGAAGAAGTAGAACCAGAAGAAGAAAACTTCATAACCAAATTATATTGTCTAATTAAAGCATCATCAGACAAAGTACAGATTTGCTTCATAGACATACCAGAATTATACAAAGCAGAATTCTTCACAACTCTTCTCATATAATTCCTCTTTCGAGCAACAATCATAGGTTTTCTCTTTTGGCTTTATTTCTTTGATCAATAAGAGCTCTTCTCTTGCGCAGATTCTTGCTTCCTTTGATTACCAAGTTCCACCATTTTATCCACAAAATTCTCATCATTAAAAGATGCTCTAATATAAGTTTTGCAAGATTTGGATCGGATGCACCTTGAGAAATATAACCATCCCATTGATCATCGAGAATCGTAGGAAGTAATGCATCAAGCTCTAATTGCCTCTCGGAGACAAATTAGAAGCATCGATCTTGAAGAAATTTAGCCACAATCGACTCTTACGCATATTTTCTTAATCAAAACAATCTAGCTCGAGCTTGATTTTGTTCTTGATCACAATTCACGAAGTCAACATATCATCAATCACGGGGTCTGTACTTTCTCGGAAGATGTCTCAGTGGACCCAATTTCGTGAGAACTAATGTGAGCTTGAAACAATGTGAGCTTGAGAACCAATGTGAGCTTGAAACAATGTGAGCTTGAGAACCAATGTGAGCTTGAACCAATGTGAGCTTGAAGGAACAATCAACACCACATCGGAGGAAGCAGTTGAGACAATTCCTCAGCGGTGTAGAAAACTTGGATGAAGCATTCAACTTATACATTCTCCCGGCAATAAAAACCTCTTCGTCATCTCTGAAGGTGAAACAGTTGGTTGTTCTTGTATAGGCAGTTTGACCATGATCGAAGCAACCTCCTCAACTAGATCATCGGCAGATGCATCAACCATATGTGGCTCCTTTGAAGTGTCACAGATACCTTATTCACATATTGTCTTCTTCTTTGCTAGCATATATAATAGGCTCCTTGCGCCTTGAAGATTTAGCAATAGGAGAAGAAACATCGATGTAAGTGCTACATCACCAATATTCCAAGGGATGCATGAAGATTTTCTTAGTCCTCCTCCTCGAAGAAACCAAACTTCTCTTTTACTCCTCTAACTCAGCAATTCCTCCAAGTTCTCAACTCTAGTCTCCAATTCCACAATCTTATTACCAAGAATAGACTTGGTTTCGCAAGTTCTTTCTTAAGACCGGTCACCTCACCGTAAGCTTGTGCATCGAGCATATAATGAGGTAAGTGTAATAGGATCCTCATTTGTATCAACCGATTGATCGGTTGGAATTGGAACTTCATTAGGCGCTGGGAGTAACATTAACACGATCAACATTAGAACATCCTTGACAAATGGAGTCCTAACGGGACTTGGTGTAGGCAATCTATCAATATCAACTTTGAATTTCATCAATAGAAACACGAACCTCATCGGAGAAACCTCATCAATAGAAACTTGTGTAGGTGCTTGACTAGGACATGGTCTAGGTGAAGATATAGATGTCTCATTAACAGCAGAAGGACCCTCATCAATATCAACTAAAATATTGCCATCAGTAGTATTGGAAGAAGGTAAAATAACATTAACCTCATTAGCAGTCTCATTCTCCTGAGGCAACATAGCAGCTAATAAAGGAAAATGTGTCCCCGCAAATTTAGTTCTCATCGTGGCAAATAACTTAGGAGTCAAAACACTTATGGGATGAAAAGCTTGGGTTTGTGTAGAAACATTCAATATCATCTGTAAGAACCTAGGGTACATCAAAAACTTACCCTTTTTCCTAGTTATATTTTCTACCATATTATCAAAGATAAACTTAGAAAAGTTATAAGTCAAACCCTTAGATAAACAAACAATACCACATCCCATTTGTGTTGGCCGATCCCATCCTCCGGACTTATTGCTCATACACTGAGCAACGTATGAACCAAGAACCTCCACATAGGACAAAGCTTATTTTTAACCACATATCGGTCCTCGTGCTTTGATATCCAATCGCTCTAAGCCCTTCAAGTACCATCGTAGAATCGAATGATAAACTCCATTCTCATCATCCAAGCGAAGTTGTCTTGATCGGTTCCTCTGTCACCACATACTCTTTTCCATCAACACTTGCAACTATCTCGTATCACTTCTTCTTTCACGACGCCCAAAATTGAGTAATCAAGGTTTCATATATAGCATTTGGAGAATGCGTTAATGCATCTTGAATCTTTGATCTTTGTAAGAATGAAATCATCGGCCTATACAACTCATCTCCTCGGCGGTTCAAGAAAAGCAACCTTATTATGATCATGTTTAAATTGAAGCGCCATGAGAGATTTTGAAGATTAGGGTTACGATTTTGCACAAAAGGAAGTGTTTTAATGAGAGTAATAATCGAATCACTTAATGTGGAGCGAAAATATCTTAGAGAGAATAAATAGAAATTTCCCAATTTTGGTCAAAGTTGACCAAAGATGACGTGGATTTCTACCTTTACTCGTATTCACTTATAACCGGTAGAACAGAACCCATTCTCATGAAGTAGAACAATCGTGAAACATAATACTTCTTCAAGAAGTTTGGTAAATATCTTTTCTTGTTTCACCCACACACATTAATTCTCTTACCACTTGAACCCGTCTATAAAACAATCCCAATGCACACAGACTTCTTCATCAAAAATCCCAAATAATATTTCAAACCCTAATTCCACCAATATTCCAAAATTAGCCATAATAAACATGAGTACCAAACCTGAGATCATAGATCTCACAACAACATCCTCATCCTCATCATCATCATCATCTAGTGAAGATACCAATCCATGGTTTCATTACTTTCCAAAACCATATCCACTACCAAAGAAATCACCCTTTCTCTCTTCATCAGAAGATGAAAGTGTGGTAAATCCAAGTGATTCTGCTGATGATTCTGATGAATCCTATAAGGAGGGAACATCTTACTCCCAACCCCCAGCACCTTGGCCTCAACGAAGGCCACGAGCCAAAAATCCACCACTTCCAAAAGATAGAGAAGTGGTTATCGGTCTTTCTGCATCAGGTTTTGGTGCATCATCACATATCGTATAAGGGAAGAACTTAAAGAGAGTAGATGGGTTGCATTTTGGTTGAAATACATAGATGAAGCACAAAGGACACATTGTTTTTCTCAATCATCAAATGTGGTCATTGTCATCATCAACATTTTCATCAATCCATCCTCTCCATTTTGATCCTTAGCATCTGTTAGGGTTGGTTATGCTCATCACAAAGGCATAGCCAGCATTTAGTGTGAAAGATGTGAGCGATCATGCATATCCAACAACCTGTTAGATGTTGGAACAGATGATATGTAATAGATTAGGACTAATAGATCATGTAGATGCATTTGATGTTGCTAGTACTGTAAGTCGTAAAAGTCGTTTATTGAATGAATGAATGATCAATTTGCTTGAAGACTTATTTTGAATAAATCATATAACTTCAGTACATCATCTTCGGAGGAAACAAATGACACTCTTCATCACTTTAAATCAGTAGAAACAAGCTTTAGCACTTTTGACCAAATCTCAACAGAAAGAACAGAACAGACACTCTGCTAAAACAAACAAACACAGAGACAAACACATAAACCAGCAAAGAAACACTAAGATTACATTAGCAGGTTAAAGTTAGTTAAAATCAACCAAACATACAAAATTACATAGCAAAATGCAAAGTTATACACAAATCCTCCCCTGAGGCATATGCCTCCCCTGAGGCCTATGCCTCTCCTTAAACTTGGCAGTTAAGGGTTAAGCATGCCAATATGGACCACAAGGTGTTGAAACCTTGGTCCTTCAAAAGCCTTTGTTAACAAATCTGCCACATTATCATCAGTATGAATTTTGACCACATTTATCAAATTTTTATCATATGCATCTCTTATAAAGTGGTGCACGATTTCAATATGTTGTGTTCATTGTGAAAAGCTGGATTTTTAACAATGCATATGGTACTTTGATTATCAATAAAATTGTTGTGTTCATGAAATTATACCCATAATCCAACAATTGATTTTGAATCCAAAGAACACATCCCACAAACAATTTGCGTGACAACATATTACGCTTGAAGAGATGAGGTAGCCACAATAGTTTGTTTCTTGCATTGCCAAGAAATCAATCTCTTTCAAGGAACGGCAACCTCCGGTGGTGGACCTCCTATCCAGATTAGCACCAAAGATAGTCACTATCACTATAAGCTTCCAACTTAAAAGGAGACTCTTTTAGGTACCAAAGACCTAGAAAAGGTTGGCCTTTGAGGTACTTAAAGATCTTCTTTACAACATTGAGATGGGAAGTCGGTGGAGTAACTTGATGTCGTGAACAAACACTCACAAAGAAAAGTAATATCGGGCACGGAAGTCGTTAAATACATCAAAGACCCAATCATAGACACCGCACAAATGAACATTCGCGGTGTATCGCCTTCATTGTTGGTCTTTGTCTTTGAGCTTCATAAGGTGTAGTAGCATCCTTACACCCTCCATACCAAACTTCTTCAAGATGTCCTCACATATTTGTCTGACCGATAAAGATACCATCGAGTTTCACTTGAACTTGAAGACCCAAAAGAAAGTCATCTCTCCCATTGCACTCATCCGAAACTCTCCTTCATAAGCTCCTCAAATTCCGCACCAAGCTTCCTTTGTGGATCCAAAATAATGTCATCCACATACACTTGCACAAGAATTATGTCGGTGGAATTCTTCTTTAGGAAAAGAGTCTTATCAATTGCACCTCTTACGTAACCATGCTTGATGAGAAATGTAGAGAGCCTAGCATACCGGTGCTCGGGTGCCCGATGTAGTCCATAGAGAGCTTTGACCACCTTATAAACATGATTAGGATGATCGGATCTTCAAATCCTTTAGGTTGAGTGACATACACCTCCTCTTCAATTTCACCATACAAGAAGGCTCCTTTAACATCCATTTGATAGACCATAAAGCCCATATAGGATGCATAAGCTAAGAAAATCCGTATAGCCTCAACTCTTGCCTTTGGTGCAAACACTTCATCATAATCGATCCTCCTCTTGTCTATACCCCTGCAACTAATCTAGCTTTGTTCTTAATGACAACACCCGAGCATCTCTCTTATTCTTCAAAATCCATTTAGTCCCAATAGCATACTTACCATCGGTAGTGGTACCAATATCCAAACCTGCTTGATTTTGAAATTGTTGCATCTCATCTGCATTGCTTCAAGCCAACTTGAGTCTTCAAGAGCCCGAGTAACACTTGGTTGGTTCCACTTGTGAGAGAAAACAAGCAAGCAGACAATGTTGATAGTGCGTGTGATTGTCTCTCTGCGATTGGAGACATAAGAGATAAAAGCCACGACCATATTTAGAGCGCGCCACGGTACCTCGTGTTCTAACGGTGCATTAGGATCACCAATTATATTAGAGTGTGGATGAACATTGTTGATCCTTGTAGTAGTGGTGGTGTTGACATCAATTGAGGAATCAAGATTAGTCATGATGGGTTCAAAGTCGATATCATAGGAAGGTGTGTTGAAGATGCCTACTTTAGGTTGATGATGACCAAAATCGAAGGTTTTGGAAACCTTGTATAAGGTTCTCCAAGGTGCAGTTGACACTCTAGTAGAAATAGGAGTAGAGGCAACATGTCTTTCGGCCGAATTGGAGAGGTGAGGAGAAAGCAGAACCACTTTCGCAGAATTGAATGTTCCATCGATTGCTTCACTTGTACTATTTTCAACATTCCTCTCAAAGATCTAAATTGGTGCATACTCTTGTTTCTTGATCTAGCAAGGTCCTCAAACATAATAGAATTCATCTTCACCCACATCAAGATAATCTTTAGAAGTGTCACCTACAAAATTGTTAGGAGAGAAGGAAGGTACTACAATGGGTTGTTCATCATCATCGGACCTTTGTCGAATGAGCTTCCAAAGTTTCGCACTAGTAGTTGGAGATGCTTGAGAATCGCATTTTGGTTAGCCATATGTCTAGCATAACCCAAGTAATCGGTCAAGTAATCAAGATCAAATGACCAAACATGACCCCGTCCTTGAACATTAGGCTTGTCTTCAAGATACCTCGATTCAATGTCTCCTCAATCTTCTTAGCGGATACATTGTAAACCCCGTATGCCTTACTATGAGCGAATACCCCACAATGTAACCATCATCGACTTTCTCATCAAATTTGCCCAAAGGATCTTTGGTATTCAAAATTTTCACTTGCGTACCAAACGGTTTAAGGTAATGAATAACAGGAACTTTTCCAAAAGAAGTTCATATGGTGTTTTAAGATGTGGCCTAGTAATGGACACTCTATTTAGAACATAACAAGTCGTACCAATGACCTCGGTCAAAACATGGTAGGAAGTTTAGAGTGCTAGCATTGATCTTGCGACCTCTATTAAGGTTCTATTTTTCTTTCTCGCCACCCCATTTTGTTGAGGGGTTCTTGGAGTGCTATAGTCCCTTTGATTCCCTTTAACCGCAGAGTTCTATTAGAATGGCATTTTGAACTCGTACCATTATCACACCTAATTCCTTTCACCTTTTGTTCAACTGATTCTCAATAAGGGTAATGAAGTCTTTCATTATTTCGGATGTTTCATCTTTGGTCCTTAGAAAGAATACCCAACAAAATTTGCTATACCCATCGGTGATCACCAGACAAAAATATTTATGATCAATACTTCTCACTTTAGTTGGACCAAACAGATCCATATGAAGCGGTGAAGAGGTTCGAAATAATGGTTACAATTGTAACAGAACACCTTTATATGAGGCTCTGGTTGCTTTCCTTTGTTGCATGCAACACAGTTATGATCATTGGTGAATACTTTGGCGGGAAGACCTTGAACAAGGCCTAGTTTTGAAAGTGGTTAATGGTCTTAAAATTGACATGGGCCATCCTTACATGCCATTTGGTGGACTCATCCACGGATGCTTTAGCCACCAAACATGTTAAGTCACCGGTGGTTGGACATTAGTTAAGTTGAATGTATAAAGATTGTGATGCGAGGAACCTTGAGAATTGAAGTTTCTTACGGGAGTTTGAAGTCTTTAGACAAAGACAAGACATTCATCCTCTGTGAAGAGTACTTTGTTCTTAGTGTCACAGATTTGTGAGGCGAAAACAAATTAAAGTGTTGAAGTTCCTTTACATAATAAACATTCTCAAAGTCCGGTTGAGGTGTTTTGATGGTCCCTTTTCGAAGAATTCGTCCATCACTTCCTCCAAAGGTTACATTGCCTCCTCCTTCAATAGGGACAAAGTTATGCATCATGTCCCTGTTTCCCGACATACTTCTAGAACAACCACCGCCAACAATTCCAACATCTTTATGCTTAAGGGATGATCCTACAACAACAAAAATATACGAAAATTAGTACACTATGGAGGCTCAAGTCATTGACTTGAACACCTTATGGATCATATGAGTTGTGCCATGTAGAAGTATAAGATCCACTATTGTTCTTGGGTTTCCAATGAAACTTAGGTCCTGTTTATTCCAAGAACAACTCTTTGAGGTCTTGACAAAGAATGTCCCAATACTCTCTCCCATCGGTCAATGGGTTAACACATCTAGGCCAATAACCATTTTTAAAATATTCATTGGTTGGTTGAACATATGGTTTTACAACTGGTTTCCTCCAAGAAAAAGGAGTATTATAATTTGTATTCTGTGGAACATAAGGTGGTATTTCACTCACATGTGTCCACATTGGTCTAGATTTCCTAGAATCACCACACCTACTCATCCTTTGCTCATGATAATCACAATCCTTAATTAAATGAGATTTACTTCCACAGACAAAACATTTCTTCTGATTAGAAGATTTATTTAAACCAAAAGAAGTATTCTTACAAGCAGAAGTATTCAAACCAAAACCATGAAAAGAATTGTTTTTAACAGTACTATTATGCAAAGAATTAAAATGCAAGTCTTGAGAGGCAACTGTCTTGGAAGTGGATTCCTTGGCAAAGAACTCGACATGCTTATTGGTAGTCTTGGAGTGCAGGCATGGGTGAAGACTTGGGAAGGCGAGCTTGGGAAGGTCGACTTGGGAAGGTCGACTTGTCATTTGAATCACACTCTGTAGACCCTTGCTTGGAGGACTTGTCCTTGTTAACACAAGAGACAAAGTCATTAGTAGAAGTATTAGGTCCGCATGTCTCTTGACTTTTGCCATACGGATGGTGTGAGCCATCAAAGTCTTTAAGAGTGGAAAGGTCAATGGGCATATGCTCACCTCTAATTGGTCCACGTCTGACATGTAGGTCACCTTCTTTCACAAAATTAGCTAGGCTCACGATGTAGATTTACGTGTGTCATCCCTAGCTTCTAAGCCTACATATTTCTTAAAGCCTAAAGCCATTTGAGAATTGGGAGCTTGACTACTATAAATGAGACCACTAACTTGTTACCATTCATCATCCATTCTTTATGCCTAGCAATTTCCTCCTTAAGTTTCTCCTTAAGCTCTAGATTTTCGACTCTACATCCGCTCTTAACTTCTCGGACCATTTTAATTCATTTGAAGAACATTCGAGATCTCTTTCTAAAACACCTATTTTCTCATCATAAGCTATTTCATTCTTACGAAACCAAACCTTTTGTCTTTCTAGTGTTTTTAAAGCACATTTATAAGCTTCTACTTCCACATAGCATTCATTATATTTTGGTTCCATAATATCATAAGCTTGTTTGAGTTCATTATAACGCTCACTACAACCAAACACACAGCTTTGTACACGAGAGATGCCCATCAAGGCAATCTGATCATGCCTATCCTCTCAAGTACGACTTGCAATCAACCCAACATTATCGGGACCATCATTATCGCCTCCTCATGTTGCTTCCAGTCCACATTGCTATCAAGAGTGACCAATGCGGTTGATCCTTTGAAGTTCCTGCTTCCTTACGATCTGCGATATGAAGAGTATCTTGTCTCATCACTAGCTTTCTGTCTTTGCATTCTCTAGAGAAGTGACCCATCTTTTGGCATGTGAAGCATTTAACCTTCCTTTTGTCAAACCTTCTTTGGATCGCGTCCTTTGAACCCAAACCTTCTTCCGACTGCGCTCAAAGTTCTTGATATCCATGGAAAGCATGGCCACCGCCACCTCGACTTCATCTCTTCCATCTCAATAGGGTCCACCGATCAAAATCCTCATAAGCGGATCCTGCTGAGGATCATAATCGACAAAGAAGGATCCAAGTACATCTTCCATAATGTTGCTTGATTTAGAGTGAGAACTTGATGAAGGAGCAAGCATAAGATGATGATGGATATGGGCTTGGACCATAGCTAGACTTTGGAGTGGAGGCTCCAACAAATGCGAGATGACTAGCGAAGAAGATGATCGAAAAGGGCTTTACATCATGTTCAAGAGCTTTAAGTTTGTGGTACTGACTCATCAAAGGTAATCATGTCCAAACCACCTTTAGCTTTTAAAGCTATGCTTACATGTAGCCGTGATGGAGGTAATGACCTTAGAAACTTAGAGTTCTGATCATCATTATCCGGCTTTGCACAGTAGGTGATTCAATGACTTAAAATCTTGTGAAACTTATCATAGCCCTTGTGAATTCCTTCCTCTTCGAGAGATTTGAAAGTCCCAAGCTGTTGTCTAAGCATGGACTTCTTGATCTCCTAGACTCCTCATTCCCACCGAACTTCGCCTTAATTGCTAACCATATATCCTTAGCATCTTGCATGAAGTGAAAATCACTCAAGTGATCCTCGGGAATAGCTTGCGAAGAATAGTTCGACCTTGGTTTCTCTCGAATCGCCAAAGAACTCTTCAAGATTTTGGGAGGAACATTCATCATATTACCAAGTGACATCCGTGGTAGTTCTCTTCAAACTGTTCCCTTCATAATTATCGCCATAGATTCCAATCAATGTTGGAGATCCAATTCGCATCTTCATCGCCCAAAGATCATATTCCTCCCTTTTAAGGTAAGGAAACTTAGCATTGCTATTAGAGACTTAGTTGTTGCGGATGGGTGGAGTTTTGGTTATTGGTGAGTTCACTATCAACATCCGAACCGGGCATGATGATTTTGTTATGGTTGTATGGGTGTTTAGAAAACTTGTCCTTAGTATCGTAGAGACTCTCACGAGGCTCGATACCACTTGTTGAAACAAAGCAGACCTTGATAGATCTTGAGCTCGTGGATCGTTATGTATGCCTATGTAATCACAAGCACAATAAAAGACAATCTCTACTACTTATATTTATCGGTGGAATATAAACACAAGCAATAACTAAGAACTTCTTGATCCTCTATGGATCTTTATATTAACTAAAAGCGAGTTTTCCAATCGGTACATAACTCATTCTAATGTGTTCCTTTTATAGACAAGGAACCCTAAACAATATCGCTAAACCGTTTCCCAAGAAGCGTATAATCATAAAACTAAATAAGATATACACAATCACTTCCTAATAAAGCTCATGTATATCCACACTAAATAAACTAAACACGGAATAAACACTTCCAGTAAAACAGACTAATAACTATTATACTTGATGAGATTATGTCTTGGCAGAATCCACTTCATCTTCAGTAGAAACACTTCGGCATTAATTTCAGCATAATCCAGACTTCACATAATTCCCAACACTTTGTCTGATGATGCTTTGATCAGACAGTATAATATGATTATGAAGTTTTCTTCATCTGGTTCTACTACTTCTTCTTCTAAATTGGAAAGGATTGCTCCTATGTCAGATATTCCTAAAGCAAAGAGACCTAAAACAGTTGAGATAGTGGATAATTTTGATGCTGTTTTGCCTCTGGTGACCTCTCTAGTTGTTACTTCTGAAACACCCTCTGAAGCTAATCCTTCTACTGATAAGGTTGTTTCTGCTGAATTTTCTGTTGTTTCTTCTGAAGCATTGCCTGGTGTGGATTTGGGTGATTCATTGAGTAAGAAAGATGATCTACTGATTGATACTGATACAATAGCTGGTAGGAGGCAGAAAAGTTTGGTGAAAAGGAAACTTAATTCTTTAAGGAGTTCTGTCCGACTGGCTAGGAAACATTCTTCAAAGAATACTTCTTTAGATCTCAAGGATGATGAGTCAACTTTTATTACAGTTGGACCTGTTGAGGCTTTTCCTGTAGGTACACATGAGGTATTGGTTAATTGGAAAGCTGGGATGTTCAATACTATTTATCGACTGGATGATACTGTTATTCAGTTCAACTTCTTGAAGGATATCTTTCATTTGGTGAATAGACATGATTTAAAGATGCTGTATGAACATGTCACTCAGTATTATAATATTCATTCACCAACGGGTTCTGGTTTATATTTATTGGGTGATCTTCAAGTCTTGTTTGATTCTCATTCTCCAGAAGGTAAAGGGTATTCTATTTGGAAGAATTCCCATAAGTGGGAGATTGAGAGTTGGAGGTTCTATGCTCTACCATGTATTCATGTGGTTCAGACACAATGTGGTATGATTTTGTGTATGTTCTCGGATAAGATTTATCCTTTGTCTGTTGAATTCATGGAAAGAATGCTAAGACAGAAGTTGGAAGTATCTCCTACTCCAGTTGGCAATGATGAGCTTCATGCTTCTCAATGTGTTGGTTTGATTAAAACTCTGCTTCTGCAACATAAAGGTTCATCGTGATTGTAATAGTTTGTTTCTTTTGTAATTTTTGTTCTTTTTATTTATTAGTTAAAAAAAAAAAAAAAAAAAAAAAAATTGGTTTGTCTAACTTTTTGCGGGTTTGTTGTATACTTTTGATGGTTATTGACTCACCGGATATACCTTGTGTATGTCAAAGAGTTAGCTAGTCCAAGGGTACAACTTTGGTAAAGACACATCAAATCATTGATAGTCGTAATGATTTGCTCAAAATCATAGGAATGCAACCACCCATGCTTAATTCTTTGAGTGTTGTATGGTTTCAATTCACCATGATTTATTCCTATTTGGAATCCAAGAATTGACTAGCCCCATGTATATGGCTTGTGGTAAAAGCGGTGGCATACCATATTTGGTTATCAATTCACCAATTCTAAGAATTGACTAGTCCCGAGCAAACGGCTACGGTAAAGACATATCAAATCCGTTTCTATGGTTTACGGTTTGCCAATAAATCGATGGTTATCGGTGTACCATAGTTTACGAACTTAAACATATGGCTACTCCGGTAGTAATGGCTATTGGTAAAGAGACATCAAATCCATTATTTTCAATGATTCACCTCTCACAGGAGTTTACACACTTGGATGTGATGAGAATAGTATGAAACTAACATTTTGATGTACTGTTGTCATTTGTTCTTTGCAAAGATATGGAGTTTCGAGTTTCTTCATCAAAGAGATGTTCTAATTTGTATTCTTTGTTGCTCTTGTTCGTGGACAATCCTCTGGTCTTGTCTAGTTAAAGATCTATCCGAAGCTGGAACTTAACCATGTCAAATTCCGGTTTAGGGAGGATTGTTGGGAATTATGTGAAGTTTGGATTATCTTTGAAATTCTGCGAAGGATTCTATGAAGTAGAGTGGATTCTCTGAAGACATAATCTATTGAAGTTTAATAGTTATTAGTTTGTTTCTGCGGAAGTGTTTATTCTGTGTTTAGTATATTTAGTTTGGATATACATGAGCTTTATTAGGAAGTGATTGTGTATATCTTATTTAGTTTTATGATTATACGTTTCTTGGGAAACGGTTTAGGGTTCCTTATCTATAAAAGGAACACAATAGAATGAGTTATGCACCGATTGGAAAAACAAAGTTTTAATTAATATAAAGATCCATAGAAGATCACAGAGTTCTTAGTTATTTACTTGTGTTTATATTCCGCTGATAAATATAAGTAGTAGAGATTGTCTTTTATTGTGCTTGTGATTACATAGGCATATATAACGATCCACGAGCTCAAGATCTATCAAGGTCTGTCTGTTTCAACAATATCCTTGGATTTCTAGTGGTTTTATATGGTTTTTGGGTTTGAAAAAGTTCAGTGGTTTTTACATCATTTGGATCATTTCTTGTGTTTAAGTTTGAATTTTGAGTGTACTTTTGTGTTTAGAATCATTGTAAGTGCTTGGGTGTTGATTTGGAAAGCTTGAATCACTGTGGTTGAGCTTGTTTTGGATTGAAAAGGGTCGTATTTAAGTTTTTTAACCTAGCGACTTGAGTCTCGGATAAATATTCTTCCTAGCGACTTGCTTTGTTATTTGGCAGCGATTTGTAGTTGAAGTGGTAACAATTTGAGTCTTAGAGACTTGTCTATTGAGACAAGCCAACAAAAAATACAAGTTAGTGGAGGTTCCACTTCGGCTAGCGACTTGTTTCTATTATTTCTAGCGACTTGTCCTTATTGTTCTTAGCGAGTTGATTCTTAGCGACCTGGATACTTAGCGAGTTGCTCTTTAGCGACTTGTCTGCTTAGCAATTTGGTGCTTTAGCGACTTGTGTTCAGCGAATTGGGTCTTAGCGACTTGTGATTAGCGACTTGATTCACAGTGACTTGAGGTTTAGCGAGTTGCAACTTAGCGACTTGGTGCTTAGCGACTTGTCTTACTAGCGACTTGTTGACTTTTCCCGACAAAACTTCAAACGGCCATAACTTTTGAACCGTAACTCCGTTTTCAGCGTTCTACCCATCAAAACGACCGTGAGAACGAGGAGAATGGAAAATAACTAAAGTTCTTTTGGGTCAACCTTAGAGGCCTAAATCCGCTCCGAACAGAAGTTATTGAAGTTTTTAAGTTTTTAGACCTAAATTTCACCTAAAAACGTGCATTAACAAAACCAATTCACAACCAAATAACACTTCAGCTAATCCCTCAAACAATCATCACTCCTAACATATAACCCTCTATCATTATGTGGGTCCATCAGTTATCCTAACACGTTTTATTGATCATTATATCACGGTTTCTTCTTGATTTTGTAAAATCTTGCGAAAGAATCTATTTCTCGGTTTAAATCATAGACTTGTAAAATCCCGTGTATACATCAACATCATGTCTTACACTCGATCCGATGATTTGAAGTACTCAAAGCGTATGATCTTGTAGACAACCATGAGAATATTAGCTATCTTGAGCGGTTCTGAGATGATGGAATCAATCAATGATGATTTGAGTTCTTCATGCTCTGAGTCCAATGAGAAAGATTTGCACTTGTTTAGGCTACAGAATGCCATGCAAAAGGAAAGCAGCATTGAACCTTTTCAACAACTTCACTCTCACCTCATGTTACTTCTACACATAATGAAGGAACGAACATGTATTGCCCTCTTCCGTCAGGACTTATCCACATTAACAGGAACTTTGTTGTTAAACCTCAAGCAATTGGAGCTACAACTTGACAAAGAGAAGGTTCAAAAGGATAGTTCCAGTGCTGCACTTCAAGTGATCTACAAACATTTTCAGTCATTCATTAGAAGGGAATTCACATCAGACTATGATCAAGACATGAATGAAATATCTTTCAAGAGACACACTAGAATGGAAATTAGCGTGTTCATAGAGACACTTATCCATCTCATGGATAATGTGGAGAAGTATTTTGAGGAAGTTACTCAGACATATGAAAAAGTGGATGAGTGTCTGGTGTAGTTGAGAGATAGTTGTGATAAGTTGGGTAATGTATCTGTTGAAGAATCGGGTGTTGCTGAATGCAGAATGTTAGAGACAACAAATAATGATGAGTCGGGTAAAGCATCATATGATGGATCGATTGACACTTGAATCAGAGGCTCGAGATAGATAAGCTTGACACGACCCGGTCCGGTGACTCTTGTTACACATGATGTGGTTATAGATATCGACGAGAAATGAGCAGTGTCATGTAATGAGGTACCCTTTATTGTTCAACATAGTGCATCCGCTAAAGTACTTAAACAAACCGATCATTATCTTTGAACATGACTTTGATAAATGTTCAGAATCGAGGTGAGTTAGAGATTAAGTATTTCAAGACAAAAGATATGTTTGATAAAAAGGCTTTTGATGAACTTTCAAACAAATTCTCAAATCTTGAAAAACATTGCATTTCACTTGAAATTGCGATACAGAGTAAAGAAGAAAGTTTTCAACTTAACAAACCATGTAAAAATCCGGAACTTCCTGAATTCCAAGAATTGTTTGAAATTAACACTTTGAAAGCTCAGCTTGAAGACAAAGAGTCAACTATCAATAATTTGAAGAAACATATTTCTAATATGCATGTGAAAAGTAATTTAGTTACAAGTAATTCTGATGTTAATACTATTGATGATATTCAAATGAGAAATGATGAATTAGCGGTTTGTGTGGCCAAATTACTAAAGGAAAATGAGTCTTTGAGAAAGCATCACATAGAACTAAGTGACTCTGTCAAAGAAGCTAGAACTAAGTCAATAGAACAAACAAATTCTTTGATAGAAAAAATTGATGAACTCAAAGCTCAACTTCAGGAAAAGAGTTTCGCTATTGTTGCCTTAAAAAATGAACTTAGGAAAAGCGTAGGGAAAAGTGTGAACACTAAGTTTACAAAACCATCAACCTTGGGAAACCGGTTTCTCATCCCATTAGAAACCGGTTCTGTTGTTAGGCGACCCTCTGCGTTTATATCCGAAAGACCAAAATTTTCAAAACATGGTTTGCCTCCCAAGTTGATGAGAAACAAGTTTTGTCAAACCGGTCACTTCACTGTGTTACCTAAGAGTTATGTTTCTAGTCCCTCTAAACCTCAACATGCAGCTACTTTTACTCCCAGCACCTCTAGGATTAGTTCGAAAAAAATGTCAAAACCATGCATTAAATCCCAGAATTCATATGATATGAATGACTTGTGGAAGAACTATTATCTAGAAGAAGCTAGGAAAAAGGCACAAATTCGAAAAGACGGAATTTTAGGTGCAAGAACTAGGGTGATGAATTCTACAAGATTTCAAGGCACTACTAATAGTTGTAAACCCTTACCTAGGAACACTCAAAAGACTAGGGGTTGGCTTGCATCTAAGAGTAGTTATATGAAGAAGAATACTAAGCATGTAGAAAATGAAACTAGAAATTCTAAGTCTTTTCCGAATAAGAAACATTTTCCTAATTCACATGCTAATGTACAATCCACTAAGACTACTAATGTGACTAAGGTCCAATATGCCATGAAGCAAAACAAACCTAAAACTTCGCCTAGATGGATACCAACTGCTAAATCTTTGGAAACTAGGAATAAGGATAAGTCTTCCACCATGCATAAGAAGCCTAACAATCCTAGACCTTGCCATAAGTGGATACCATCTGGTAGAATGTTTAAAGATGCTGGACTTAAGTGGATTCCTACCGGAAAGTTTTTTACCGATGGCAATCTCAAAGTTGACCGTGAAACCGTAAAGGGTTTGGATACTGATGTCACTAACCAAAAATTATGCAATCAAGTTTGTAATATTAGTGTAGGTAGTCCTTACTCAGTTGCAGATACTTCAATCCTTCAATACATGAACTGGCTTAAAGTATGGATAACAAAAGGATTGATATCTCATAACTCATGGGTTCAAGTTACTCAACATTAATATTCAATCGGCAATGACGTCTGTTCACATCAGTTCAGGCCTCGTTCTTCATCACTATGGCGTCTGCAGATAACACTTCAGGCCCCGTTCCTTAAAGAAAAGAAAGGTGTATGCTTCAGTGCGCTTTATCTTCAAAAGAAGGGAAATCTTCATGTTTATGACCATTCTCATCGACATTCTTCATCAACAAGCTTCATGTTTTTCCCACGCTCTTTCAACCTTCAAGTGGATCTACGTTTATTGGTGTATATTCTTATTCACTTTCTCAATCAAAAACGGCAAACTTCATTTGCAATTTTTGAGGGGGAGAAGAGTGCATATACTACATGTTGATGGATGCTTGAATTATGGTCATACGACTCTCCTCCAACACCTAATGCTTCACTTACTAAGGATAACTGGGATTCTTTGTTTCAAGATATGTTTGATGAGTACTTCCAACCGCTAACGAATGTTGATCATCTAGTTCCTGAAGCTCCTGGTCCGGTTCCTGCTGACTCAACTAGTTCACCTTCTTCAATATACATTGATCAAGATGCACCATCTAAGAAGTTCAACTTAGACTACTCAAGAAACCCAATCTCCAGTTATTCCTCAAGGCGTTGATAATGACTATCATATTATTGCAGTTGCACTCATGAATAATGATCCGCTCTTTGGTATTCCTTTTCCAAATATTCACGGATTATTGTTCCTTCCAATGTGCACTCTGTAAATCAACCAAATGAACATTATGGAAAATGATTTCCTCATCCGCTTTAAAACATTATTGGTGAATCTTCCAGATCAGTCTCTACATGTATACCTTTAGGAAGAATGCATTGATGTTGAGAAATCATTTGTTGCGGTTCATTCAGTGGGTCAATGTATATCCGATTTGAGATATATGTTGTTTTCACGTGTTGGGCATTTGACACAAGTTGATGACTTCAGAGTTAATCATTTATCACTTATTTTAGATTGAAGTTGACTTTCAACAAAGGCGTGTTCTTATTTGATAACTTGCTCGGGCTTAAGATTTTGAGTTGAAGACTTGGCTTATCTAGTTACCAGTAGTCGGGGTGGTTGGTTGAAGACCTGGTTAACTATCACTATTAGGAGTTACGTTGTTTTACTCAGTGTCACATGCATATGAAGATGTGGATAATCTCAAGAGGTGTTAATATCTCATATTTTGTTTGAGTAGTGAGTACTTAGAGATTTGCTTGAAGCATAGATTCTCGACACCATTCTTCCATCATTAAGTGCAAGCTTAAGATACAAATGCGGGGAATTCGACTTCAGTTTCAAGTTTGGTATATCGGGTTTTCTTCAACAGTGGTCACTTCAAATTGTCTACATATGGTTTGATAAAGATAGTCGAGAGAGTTTCAGTAGAGTTGATTCTCACGAGATTCATTTGGGCTATTTGAGTTCTTCTCACAAGATTTCATGTTTATGGGTATATTATGTTTTGTTGATTCCGAGGTATCAAAACCAGCAAGGGGAAGGGACATATATCTAAAAGCACAACGAGTACACATGATGAACTTAACACTTCTACCTGATTGAAGTTATCCCGGAAAGACAATGGTCATAACCGTAGAGAAACTCAGTGTTTAACTCGTAGCCTTTGGTGTATTATTCCAACTATTTGGGGGAAATGGTCTCTGGAGACTTTTGGTATGTGTTACTTCAGCGTTCAGTTGGAAGAAATGTGAGAAGAATATTTGGTACGTGAGATGATATTGCTTATCGACATCTTCTATATGATTTATGATAAAGTGCTTCCGGTTAGTGCTTCATGTACACAATGTAATGATGATTCCGATAACCATCAGGGGAGAGATATGTGTACATCAGGGTCGTAAAACATATTCACATGATCGAGCTTAATCAGTTATTCCAGAGTTGACATCCACAGAGAAGATCAGTGATTCAACGATTCATCGCGATGTCGTTGTCTCTACTACGGTTGGGTACTTGTGTACATTATGGGTGATTGGTTATATGGAAGATATCGGAATGCACTAGGTAAAATGAAGATGTTGATGTATTGTTCCTCTGAATAGACAACTGGTCAATCTCGAAGAGTAATGTGTACATCGGGGACGCACAACAGGTTCATGTGATCGGTCTTCATCAGTTATTCCGGATTTGATAACAACTGAGACGATCAATGTTTCAACTTGTTACTTTGGTGTTCTCGTGTTCTTCGGGGTGCAGCATTCAATGAGACTGTTTTCATTCATTTCTACTTCTTGGGGAAATGGTCTTTATTCTTAGTTTTTCGGTTTGAGGGGAAGCTACCAAAGATTCACTTTTTGAAGGCTCAAGTTCTTACGATGATTCAAGAGCCTCGAATGCTTTGGTGGTGAAAGTTTAAGAGATGATGACATCTATCTTCTACAAAGTGCTGAACGATTTCCTTATCTCGGTACTCGTATCATCATCTTCTTAAACTATTTCTCTATCTTTGTATATATTTTTCAAATAGCAAAATACAAAAATATAAAACCAACTAAAACAAAATAGAATAATATAAAATCAACAAAAGCCCATAAAAATCAGAAAATTGAAAAATACTAAAAATATGTTTTCTCAAGACATGTCTTCTGGTATCGATAACATCTACGGTCTTAGAAATGTCATTCAATAATGGCACGGGACTTTAGATGAAGTTCGAGCAGGAGGTGTAAATATTTCTTTCTAAACATGTCTCAAAAAATGGCTTACAATTATTTCAGACTGTAACCCGTGCTTAACTATGGTTTGCTATTATTTCAGATAGCAACCCGCTCTTTTAAAGAAAGGAAAGTGCTGCGCTAAACCTATTTTCAAATATTTCGTGCACTTATCCTAAAAGTAATTGAGGAAAGTATGTCGAAGGACTGCTGTTCCTACTCAAATATTTTTCCTTCTAAAATTCTTCAAAAAAATATTTGTTTTAACAAAATTGATGGAAAATGAGTTGCTATTAAATCAATCAGTTTCAGAGTCTTCGCAAAAATTTGAAAACTCAATCAATGACTTCAGTGCTTTTAATCTTTTCAGAAAATAAGTCATTGATTGAGGGGGAGAATGTTTTCAAATCTATATCATCTAATGGACTTATCTAGTTATCCTAAATGCTTAACTGAAAAATGATGTTAACCTATGTTGAAGGACTAGGTGCCTAGGATATGATTGTTAGGTTTAGATGATTAGAGTTTGATGAACACATAAATCACATACCTTATATGATCTGACTGATATGTTGAATTGACTTTTATTAGTCGATTGCTGTTTGGGTGATGTCGACCACCATATATCTGTATGTGTCTTCACTAACGTATGCAGGTATATTGGTATATAAGAATGTTCCCGATCCGGATCCCACAACTGAAGATGATTGGATGCCGAAAGGAAAGGGTAACTATATCTTGGGTTGACAAATGAAGAAACGGAGCTTAATTGGACTTCTATGGAGAGTTGGCATGAAATGCAACATAAGAGGTCCCACTGCATCAGCAGATGGTTTTCTTCATCATCAAATGAAGAAACGGAGCTTAATTTGACCTCAGTTGGCATTAAAATGCAACGTTTGAAGTCTCACTGCATCTATAGACGGTTTTCTTCCAGCCCTACAGCAACAACAGAAGCTTCTCAACCACCTAACGTATCTTTGTGCAGGATAATTGTGATTATACCATTTTTTTAAACAATTTTTAAATAATATTGTTTTGAAAAATGGAAAAATATTGGTTTTGAAAATAAATTGGACTTAATTTTGAAAATCACCGGACTTCATTTTATCAAAATCTAAGTCACTCAATCATCGACTACGGTCATTGATTGAGGGGGAGAGTGATTTAAAATAAAATATTTTCAATCGATATTTCTTCATAAAAGGTCCGGTTTGTACAAAACAAAGTGGTGATCTAAAGATTTAATGATATGTCATGGTATGATTTTCTTTAAAACTCAAAGATCTTTCAAAATGAAATTTTTTCTGTTCTTGTTTGATTGTGAAATTGTTTTATTTGACTTAAAGATCTCTTAAAAACTATCATTCCTGATACTAACAATCTTTAATGTCGAAAAACTGTTCCTTATCCATCATTTTTCAAAATTAAATCTTGCCACGTCTTTCCCCAAAATTTTCTAAATGATTTAAATCAATCGGGATCCAAAATCTCAATTGGTTTGAAATTTTTGATCGGGGGAGAGATCGTGATTTAAATCTCAAATCTGTTTAAATGGAATTGGTTTTAGTTCTTTAAAGGCACTCCTGCCTCCATGTGCCAAATGATTTCAATATACATAATGCACATGTTGAGGGGGAGTATTTATCCAAAAGCAAGATGAGTATTTAAACTAGGCCACATATTCTCCCATGTTTTCTAAACCTTATTAAATCACTTGGGATCAAAAATATCAAAGGGGAGATCGTGATTTAAATCTCAAATATGTTTAAATGGAACTAGTTTTAGTCCTTTAAAGGCACTCCTGCCTCCATGTGCCAAACGATTTCAATATACATAATGCACATGTTGAGGGGGAGTATTTATCAAAAAAAAAGATGAGTATTTAAACTAGGCCACATATTCTCCCATGTTTTCTAAACCTTATTAAATCACTTGGGATCCAAAATCTCAAAGGGTTTTATATTTTTGATCGGGGGAGAATTTGTGATTTAATATGAAATTTGATAAAAGGTGATCGTTTGATTCAATTGTTCATGCAGCTCTCCCATATGTGCTAAACGCTTTCGAATCTCGAAGCACATATTGAGGGGGAGCATTTCTAATGAAAATAAACTATCAAGGTACGAAGGTTTCAATGTTTTATCATAAGTACCTTGATTGAGTTTTAAAGGTTTCTCTATGGCGTTTGTGATCGTGGATGTACTTCAAAAGATCTCTTTCCTCTATGTGATAAAATGATTTCAAATATCCTATGCACATATTGAGGGGGAGAATTTACCAAGAAAATCAAATGGCTTTTTCTACGGAAATTGTGATCAAGAAATTATTTCAAAGAACTCTTGCCTTCATGTGCCAAACAATTTCAAAATCAAATGCACATGTTGAGGGGGAGCATTTCTAAATGTTCAAAACAATTAAGGTACAAAATGTTTTGATTTTAGATCACAAGTACCTTGATTGATTTATCCAAATGATTTTTCAATTGGTTTCAAGAAGGAAAGAACAATACCAAAAGACCGACCAATTTACTTTATGCATGGTGTTATAAGGATGGTTAGGTTAGGTATTTGTTCCCATGATCCACCTGAACCGGAGGGATTTACCCAGGGACAATCCACTAGATAGTGTAGAAGTCCTTAGGTATGATGAAAAAAAAAGGAGAAAATGAGAAATGGGAAGAGTGCGGACTGAGACAGAGCTAGTACTGGAATAAACCCAACAAGGTTCTAGTTATGAAGTCTCGGTAAGCACTGAAAGGGTTGAAAAATGAAAAAGAAATGAATATGAAAAGGGTGAAAAGAAATAGCCCTCCAATAATTCAACCTTAGGGCATAAACCGGGTTCAATACATATGCTACTGGTGTTTACTAAGGTAACACTGGTATTGAAGACAAGACATCATGGACCCAGTGACGCACTGCACTACAACTTCCCAAGCTACTCAAGTTTCTCTTAAAAGGACTTGTTTCATTCTCACGGGGAACCCACATAATTTATTGACTTTCTCTTAGAGATTGTTGATATTGAAGAAGGAGACCCTCTCCCTAGTCTCCGACATAGGAAACCAAAATGCACTATTGAGTCTAGAGCCAAGAGATCATACACAATATCTCGTTAGGACACAATCCTTGAAGACTTGCTGTTTCACACAATGTGGAAAGTAAGAGTATATATTAAGAGTCCTTCGCATTATCCTTGTGGTATTGCCAGAACATCCGAGTGATATGTAAAAGTGTTCATGATGAAGATGGAAATCCTTCTAGAGCCAACATCAAACAAGCTCTTGGTGGGTGACATGTGAGATCTTTTCTAAAGATCAAGCTTGTGACAACTGGATAGAAACGATGGGGCGATTCATTCTTGAATAAACCTTGGTCCAGGAAATGGATTGACGAATACCTTTGAAAAACCGGTCGTTGTGCTCAAAAAGTCTTTTCTCTAGCACATCAACTATGTATTAATCTTTCAAAAACAAAAGGTATTTTTGATTGAAAATTGATTTCTTCTTCTAAACCTTCGTCGTATTGAAAAACTCTTTCTTCAAGCAATACGCGATTGTTTTCAAATCATTTTGAAACAATCAGTAAATCTCAATTTGCTGGTTCACTCACTCCGTGTTGTCTTCTTTGAGACGTTCCGGTTTGAGAACAACTAGAACAACTGCGAAACCACATCAAGGAGATTCTTCCGAATTATACATGATCACAGCAAGACTTGTCTTCGATCAACGGGGAACCGTGGGCGTGTACCTCAATTCGGTGAAAGTGATCAAAGACACTTTCGTGTTTTTATTGCTAATCGTTGTTTGAAGGTACATTTGGACGGTTGCGGTGATCGTAATTGAGGAGTCAATCCAAAGCCGCATGCTCACGCATCCACACTTAATTGAAGAAATCATGGTGGTGCATATCTACGTAACACGGCTCGATATTTTCATACTATGCTTCTGCTACGCTGCTGCAAATATCTTGAACCAGTAAAAGCTTCCACTACTCTGATGAAAAGATGTCATGATCCAGAAAGTGTGAGCATGTCGGTCCGAATGTCACAACTACACATGATGGCAACACAACTCTGGATGATCCAGAGAGATTTGCTGTGGCTGATGATCTCAATGAAAGCTCGAAGATCATCAAGATGTGGATCAGTTCAAAGACCTCCACTGAAAGTACAAAATAGTTGGACTTTGAAGAATTCACTGCTAAAGCACAAAGAATGCAAAATTTTAAGAATTGAAGTCTACGAGCTCAAGAACGAAGTCAAGAATAGAATGCTAGGACATAAAATGTAATTCATGGGGTGACCTCCCTTAGGGGAAGATTGTTAGGATTTAGAAAATCCATAGTGAAGAGTCGGTCACCCCAACTCTAGTCTAGCATATGTCAGCTCGTAGACATTACATTATTTACTAGTTGTTTTAGTTAGTTATTTAGTTTAGTTCAACACCGTGGAGGAAGGACGGGTCTTTACCCATTGTATGCATGATCCACAGTCCGAAGGAGGACGTTTAGTATGTAACTATAAATACCCTCTACCTCCCAAGGTAGAGGGTTGGACCTTTCATTCTAATCTAACCTTTTCTCTTTTGTTTTCTTTCTCTCTCTAGAAAGGCTCCCATCTTCCACTTTCTCTCTCTAAACTCTTAAACCATACGCCCCATTTATAATGTTATGATTTGTTTATGAAATCCAATATGTTACAAAGATAGAGAATCACAACTGTATGATGAATTTGAGCACTTTAAGATGAAACCAGAAGAAAGTGTCTATGAATATTACGTGAGATTCCACAAGCTTGTGAATGATATGAGGAATATCAAAATGACCATGCCAAATATTCAGCTGAACTAAAAGTTTGTGAACAACATGAATCCCGAATGGCACAAATTTGTCACCTCTGTGAAGCTAACCAAAGGATTGAAGAACACCAACTATTAGCAACTGTATGCCTTCCTTCTTCAGAATGAGAGACATGCTATGTTTGAACGAAGGATTCTTGAACAGTTCGAATCTAAGTAGGGAGAAACTAGTTCGTCAAATGACTCTACAGCCTTTTACACCAATGTTGGAATTACCACCAAAGCTTCTCAAGTCATACCCATGGGTAATGGTAATTACAAGCTCATCCCCGATCCAACATATAAGCCTCGACTCAAACACGGTCATGGAAAGCTTCATCAATCAACTATCTCTCATGGTTAGTCAAAATATGAATTCCCTCCCACACACCAACAATAATCTCGAGCAAAGATCCAATCCACACAATCAAGCTACCGCGGAGATGGTAAGGTTGTGGTGCAGAATGTGCAAGGAAGACGATATGAACAAGGGATGGTTGGAGCGGGTTATGGTAATCTTTGGAGTAGGTGGAGGATATGTGGAAAATCGAATCGTGGAAGAAATGCCAATCAAGGGCAAGTAAAGCCAATCAAATGCTACAACTGTGGTGGTGAGGGACATATTGCGAGGCGCACATCTCCAAAACGTCCACGAATGCGAGAATACTTCGAGACAAGATGTTGCTTGTGCAAGCTCGGGATAATGGAGCGGCCGGATGAATAGGAGTTGTTGTTTCTTGCTGAAGGGAATGCTAAGACCTATGATGCGGATGTAGATGAGCAGCCAATTCAGGAAATAGGTCAAAATCATCAAAATGCCTTTTGATCGGGTCCAAACCGTCAAGTTTATCACACAAGCTAACTACTTGTGAATGGCTAACCGTAAGAAACTTAAAACAGTTCAGGCACAAATGCAATGAAGATCAGGAGAGTATAGTGCATCCCCGGGTCGTTAAGTCCCAACGAGGTGTGAACACTGTAATACAACGAATCTGTGATCAGGTGATATTGAATGGGAAAAGGTTTGATTTGGAATAATTATAACTAAAGAAAAAGTTTATAAATTACAGCGACTTAAATGCAAATTAAAGAAAATTAAAAAGCTAAAATATATTAAATAAACGCTATCACTATTTTTAAAATGATGTTTTTCTTGATTTATAAAACAAAATAACTTAAATAAACTATTTTAATTGAAGCGTAAACTTAAATTATCTAAAAACGTGACTTAAAATGGAAACGTGCGTTATTTGTAAAAATTACGCGAGTGCGCAAGAAAAAACGTAAAATTTGTGAAATAAAAGTCCTACGAGTGTAAAAACAATTTTCTTACATTCTAAATGACTAAAAATAATTTTAGGAAAAAGCCGGGTATTTTTTTGAGTTATATTTTATTTTTTAGGAATTAAAGACTATTTTAAACTAAATAATTAATTAAAAATACTAACTTATTTTATAAAAATCTGAAGAATTCACAGAAACTACCTTGATTTATGCTTGATCTAAGAAAAATAAGAAAATTGGTGATTGTTTTGGAAAATAAGCAAAAATTAAACTAACAAAAGCTTATTTATGAAACTGCCAAAATGTACTTAAGGATTTAATTATGCTAAGTTATAACGCAATAAGTCCCAAGAGCATTTGGTGTTGGAGTGGTGTGTTGGAGCGTGGCTGTTGTGCAGCAGGCCCTGAGTTCGAATCTCAGCAGCCCCCTTTTTGTTACTAATTTATTTTTCTTTTTTTCTGCTTTGCAATTCGAACAAGGGAACAAGATTAAGGTTTTTGACAAAATTTTAAACTTGGAGAGCTAAAAAAACAAGCTGTAAACAGCTTGTTCACAGCAGAAATGGCAAAAAATGGAAAGGGGCTGTTTGGGTTTGGACAGTCAAAAGAGATTGCAAAAGGCTACACAAGCTCACATAAGTTGACAAAATTATAATAAAAACTAAACAAGGCATGTACAAGATCTAATATAAGCTAAAAAAAAGTGAACTAAGAAAAAGGATAAAAAAAACAGTATAAGACTGCTTATGATAGCGACAGAAGCAGGGCAAAAAGGCAGCAAAGGGCGAAGTTTCAAGGGCCAAATAAGCTACTTAAAAAGCACTAAATTCTAACCAAAACATAAAAACATAAACACTATACGTCTAACTACTAATTACAACAACAAACTAATCCTAAATTTAACTCTAAGCTACTTAAATCTAGGCTAAAAAAAAGGAGTGGCTGCTGTTAGGCTGCTGTTTAAACAGGCCACGAGGGGCAATTTTGTGCTTAAAAATAAGGACAAATAAGCAAAGGATACACTAAACCTAAACTAGTAAACTGATGGGCATAAAAGGGAACTAAATAAGCTGAAAATAAGACGTAATAAGCACTTTAAGAGGTCCACACAATGACAAATTACCTATTTGTTGCAAAAACAAGAAGACATAACCCCCTTTTTTTTATTTTTGCAAACAAAAGTTATGGATAACTCCTGTGATGACTTAACCAATACTGACCTTAACTAATTGCGGACTCAACATGGGTAAAAACATGAGTTTAACTCATAACATAAGCTAATCCAAACACTACCCTAATGGCAGAAATGCTAAAAACTGATTTTTGGGACTTGAAACTTTTTAAGGAGCATTTCCAACTTCACAACAAACTCAATTTAATGTTAAGAAAGCTAAAGCCAATGTACTAAAGTAAAGCAACAGAGTTCAAATGAAACTGAATTTTCATAAACTGAAAAAAATACAGAACTTGGAATGATAATTAAATTTGCAATTATACTTAACTAAAAACCGTATTTAAAAGACATAGAAAATAAAAGCTGGACTAGAACCAAGAATTCTAGACAAAGTTTTTTTTTTTTTTTATTTCCCTAAGCTTCTATATATACAAAAGTAAAAATCAGTCTTGTGCCTTCTCTTTGTCTTCTTTCATTTGTGTTTCTTGTGTGAGTGTAAAGTAGACCAAAAGCAGACTTGTGCTTGTTTTGAGTCAATCCTCACCATCCAATAATTAGGTACAAGCCTTGAGCAATCTTAGCCTTCCATGGGATTTTGTAAGTTTGGGATTGATGACTTGGCAAGGGAACACGTGAAGAGGTAGACATGTGAGCCTGATATCTTGGGACAGGGAGGGTGTGATGATGGGGTTGGAGTGTTGCGGTGGTGTTGCAGAAAAGGTGGAGAAGGAAATGGTATGGAGGAAAATGGTAGGCGGGTGAAGTGGTTTTGCAACTTATGGAGGTATTATTAATAAACGGGTTCAAAAATGGGAGCGGACTTGGATATTTATTTTGGGTTTAAGCTTTTGGGGTCCGGTTTGGTTTTAGGATTAGTAACAAGGACCAAATTTGTAATTCACCAATCTTGAGGACCAAATCAGTAATTTTCCAACGTTAATCAAGGACCATTTTGACAAGTTTAATTTACCCAAGGACCAAAAATAATAATTTTTCAAATTAAAATGTCCCGGTAATTTCATCAATCTTTGAAACTTCAGGACTAAAGTTGCCATTTTGCAAAACCGAACTTTATAAGGGTAATTTTGACAACTTGAAAATCCACGAGGGCCTTTTATGAAAAATTAACTTGTTTTGACTAACTGGGACTAGATTTGACAATTTTCGGATAAAACAACATCTAAATATTTTTTACATCTTTTTAAGACTTTTCAAAGTGTTTTTACTGTTTTTGCAATGTAGAAGGAACAAAATGATGAGTATTTACACACTCATCAATCCCCACACTAAACCATTGCTAGTCCCTAGCAATCTTTTGAGAAAACTTAATGGATTTAAATCTCTTTACCAAAAGTCATTACTCGGAGTAGCCAAATGTTTCAGTTCAAGTAAGAACTATGGTACACTCGATAACCATATGATTTTGAGCAAATCACCGACTTCCAACGGATTTGATTTGTCTTTACGAAGCCGTTTGCTACGGACTAGCCAACTCTTAGATAATATATACTATCTTTGGTGAGTCGATTACCAATTATGGTTTTTCCACCGCCTTTACCACAAGCCATAAACTTGGGGCTAGCCAACTCTTCACTTTTAAGGATATGGTGTGAACACCATACAATTTTGGGCAAATTGCAAGTCGTCAACGGATTTGAGATATCTTTACCAAGAGCCGTTTGCTCTGGATTAGCCAATCCTTTTGTTTGTTAGACATGGCGGATCGATAACTGTAAGTCGAGTCGGTGCAAAACACTTACTCAAAAAAATTTTGGCCAAAATGGGAGAATTGGGTGGTATAATTACATGATAAAATTCGTGAGAATTCCCCACACTAGAAATGAATATTGCCCTCAATATTCAAAGTACCGCGGTTATGCCGAAACATAGAACGTAAAAGGGAAATACTACGCCATTATTTTGAAAGATTTTTTTTTTTTTTTTTTTTTTAGAAAACTTATATATACAATGGGCAACTCCCCACACTAGGGTGGTACACGGGTGAAAACCCTTATTTAACTATCATTTTTGATTACCGAGTCGCTAGCTTGACTCGACCCCGAATTAATTTGTTCATGGGAAGTAAGTGGAAGAGACAATCTCCATCGGACTTTCATTCAAGATGTTTGGGTAAACATTGAAGCACGTGAAAGTTCCACACCGATGAGATATAGAGATCCGCTCACAAGTAATAAATGAAAATGCCGGGTCAAGATAGTGTCTTCATTCCCAAGGAGTGAAGATGAAGAGAATCACAAGATATTTGAGGAAAGGAAGAAAGATTTTGATAACAATCAAGATCCATTCTTCATCCTCAAATGTAGACATATCGGGAGGAAGGGTGAGGGTAGTATCATCAATAAACAAACTCTTATGATAGAGTACACCTTCCTCCGAGCCAATATCATCCTCAAGATCAAAATAGAAATGATCATATTCCGGAGGAGATATGTCATGAGAAAGTTCACCGGAGAACTCTTCATGAAGAGAATCATTCACATGAAGTGAAATTGTGAACTCTTGTTCCATTGTGGGCTCATCACTATCCTTAATATGAGTATCAAAGAGTGGATTCTCAGAAATTAAAGTGAATTCAGAGTCGAATTCAAATAGAGGATTAGTGAGAGTTGTTTTGAATGCTTCAGGAACAAAGTGATCAACATTCTTTATTGGACTGTTGGGATAAGAAGTGAGTGAACGATCATTATAAGGGAGACTTTCAATCTCTCCCAGATCGGCTTCGAAATCAAAGATATCATCATCATTGTCAAAAAGTGGATTGATGTGAGCTAGTTCATCGGTGAACTCCTCAAGAAGAGGATCGGTTGTGGGAGTGATGCCTCAACATACTCGATGTTTCCATAGGAAGCACAATCGTCGCTAAGATCGTAGAAAGTTTCAATATGATCTTTTGAACACTCAAGAGGGAAAGAGAATCACACATATGATCGAAGTTCCTGTGACTCTCTCGGGATTGGGACAAGGTCCTCAACACTAGACTTTATGAATTCGTCCGATTCCTTTTCGTGAACAATGTCAAGATGCTCGTCCCCGTGTTCGAGAGTGAGTGGGAGCTTGGTGTGATAGCGATTGTTTGAGAATGAATCTCAACCGCTTTGGGATATCAACCGATGAACTTGATGAATCTTTATAGAATTGAAGGATATCAAGTGTATCCTCATCATCACCGCCATCGTGAATAAAACGGAATCGAGAGCTAGATTTGGTGCTTTTTCTTTTGCAATTGATTCCTAATAGATTTTTCAAAGGCAATTTGGGAATTTAATTTAGCGACCCATTCTTTGGGTAACAATTCTTCCATGGATTTGTCATTTGGATTATCTTGGGATTTTAGATTCCTTCAAATCTTTCACTAAATCCAAAAGATCAAGGAGAAGATTTTGAGGAAGTGGGTCGGTGAGGTGGTGCTGATTCATTTGGTCTTATAGAGGTTGGTCATGATACGAAGAGTCGAATTGTTACAAGGAAATGGATTCCTTGTTTGACAATCGAGCTACAGTGTGGACCTCCACAATACTCACAACAAAAACGATGTGGTCATGAGTTATATGTGGTAGTCATAATTGTTATCGTGAATATCAAAATGACCATGCCAAATATTCATTTGAACTAAAAGTTTGTGAACAACATGAATCCCGAATGGCACAAATTTGTCACCTCTGTGAAGCTAACCAAAGGATTGAAGAACACCAACTATTAGCAATCAGATGCCTTCCTTCTTCGAATGAGAGACATGCTATGTTTGAACGAAGGATTCTTGAGCAGATTCGAATCTAAGTAGGGAGAAACTAGTTCGTCAAATGACTCTACAGCCTTTTACACCAATGTTGGAATTACCACCAAAGCTTCTCAAGTCATACCCATGGGTAATGGTAATTACAAGCTCATCCCTGATCCAGCATATAAGCCTCCTGACTCAAACACAGTCATGGAAAGCTTCATCAATCAACTATCTCTCATGGTTAGTCAAAATATGAATTCCCTCCCACACACCAACAATAATCTCAGAACAGCATCCAATCCACATAATCAAGCTACTGTCAGAGATGGTAAGGTTGTGGTGCAGAATGTGCAAGGAAGACGATATGAACAAGGGATGGTTGGAGCAGGTTATGGTAATGCTGGAGTAGGTGGAGGATATGTGGAAAATCAGAATCGTGGAAGAAATGCCAATCAAGGGCAAGTAAAGCCAATCAAATGCTACAACTGTGGTGGTGAGGGACATATTGCAGGAGGCGCACATCTCCAAACGTCCACGTAATGCGAATACTTCAGAGACAAGATGTTGATTGTGCAAGCTCAGGATAATGGAGCAGCTCTGGATGAATAGGAGTTGTTGTTTCTTGCTGAAGGGAATGCTAAGACCTATGATGCGGATGTAGATGAGCAGCCAATTCAGGAAATAGGTCAAAATCATCAAAATGCCTTTTGATCGGGTCCAAACCGTCAAGTTTATCACACAAGCTAACCACTTGTGAATGGCTAACCGTAAGAAACTTAAAACAGTTCAGGCACAAATGCAATGAAGATCAGGAGAGTATAGTGCATCCCCGGGTCGTTAAGTCCCAACGAGGTGTGAACATTGTAATACAACGAATCTGTGATCAGGTGATATTGAATGGGAAAAGGTTTGATTTGGAATAATTATAACTAAAGAAAAAGTTTATAAATTACAGCGACTTAAATGCAAATTAAAGAAAATTAAAAAGCTAAAATATATTAAATAAACGCTATCACTATTTTTAAAATGATGTTTTTCTTGATTTATAAAACAAAATAACTTAAATAAACTATTTTAATTGAAGCGTAAACTTAAATTATCTAAAAACGTGACTTAAAATGGAAACGTGCGTTATTTGTAAAAATTACGCGAGTGCGCAAGAAAAAACGTAAAATTTGTGAAATAAAAGTCCTACGAGTGTAAAAACAATTTTCTTACATTCTAAATGACTAAAAATAATTTTAGGAAAAAGACGGGTATTTTTTTGAGTTATATTTTATTTTTTAGGAATTAAAGACTATTTTAAACTAAATAATTAATTAAAAATACTAACTTAATTTATAAAAATCTGAAGAATTCACAGAAACTACCTTGATTTATGCTTGATCTAAGAAAAATAAGAAAATTGGTGATTGTTTTGGAAAATAAGCAAAAATTAAACTAACAAAAGCTTATTTATGAAACTGCCAAAATGTACTTAAGGATTTAATTATGCTAAGTTATAACGCAATAAGTCCCAAGGCGCTTGGTGTTGGAGTGGTGTGTTGGAGCGTGGTCATTGTGCAGTGAGCCACGAGTTCGAATCTCAAGAATTTCTTTTGTTACTAATTTATTTTTCTTTTTCTCGCTTTGCAATTCGAACAAGGAACAAGATTAAGGTTTTGACAAAATTTTAAACTTGAGAGCTAAAAAAAACAAGCTGTAAACAGCTTGTTCACAGCAGAAATGGCAAAAAATGGAAAGGGGCTATTTGGGTTTGGACAGTCAAAAGAGATTGCAAAAGGCTACACAAGCTCACATAAGTTGACAAAATTATAATACAAACTAAACAAGGCATGTACAAGATCTAATATAAGCTAAAAAAGTGAACTAAGAAAAAGGGTAAAAAAAACAGTCTAAGACTGCTTATATGGTGACGAGCGAGGCAAAAAGCAAACAAAGGCGAAGTTTCAAGGGCCAAATAAGCTACTTAAAAAGCACTAAATCCTAACCAAAACATAAAAACATAAACACTATACGTCTAACTACTAATTACAACAACAAACTAATCCTAAATTTAACTCTAAGCTACTTAAATCTAGGCTAAAAAAAAGGAGTGGCTGCTGTTAGGCTGTTGTTTAAACAGGCCACGAGGGGCAATTTTGTGCTTAAAAATAAGGACAAATAAGAAAAGGATACACTAAACCTAAACTAGTAAACCGATGGGCATAAAGGGAACTAAATAAGTGAAAATAAGACGTAATAAGCACTTTAAGAGGTCCACACATTTCTTTGAAAACACACTGTTGAGGTCGCAAAACAAGAAGACATAACCCCTTTTTTTATTTTGCAAACAAAAGTTATGGATAACTCTGTGATGACTTAACCAATACTTGACCTTAACTAATTGCGGACTCAACATGGGTAAAACATGAGTTTAACTCATAACATAAGCTAATCCAAACACTACCCTAATGGCGAAATGCTAAAAGCGATTTTGGGACTTGAAACTTTTAAGGAGCATTTCCAACTTCACAACAAACTCAATTTAATGTTAAGAAAGCTAAAGCCAATGTACTAAAGTAAAGCAACAGAGTTCAAATGAAACCGAATTTTCATAAACCTGAAAAAATACTGAACTTGGAATGATAATTAAATTTGCAATTATACTTAACTAAAAGCATTATTTAAAAGAGAGAAAATAAAAGCTGGACTAGAACCAAGAATTCTAGACAAAGTTTTTTTTTTTTTTTTTTATTTCCCTAAGCTTCTATATATACAAAAGTAAAAATCAGTCTTGTGCCTTCTCTTTGTCTTCTTTCATTTGTGTTTCTTGTGTGAGTGTAAAGTAGACCAAAAGCAGACTTGTGCTTGTTTTGAGTCAATCCTCACCATCCAATAATTAGGTACAAGCCTTGAGCAATCTTAGCCTTCCATGGGATTTTGTAAGTTTGGGATTGATGACTTGGCAAGGGGAACACGTGAAGAGGTAGACATGTGAGCCTGATATCTTGGGACAGGGGAGGGTGTGATGATGGGGGTTGGAGTGTTGCAGGTGGTGTTGCAGGAAAAGGTGGAGAAGGAAATGGTATGGAGGAAAATGGTAGGCGGGTGAAGTGGTTTTGCAACTTATGGGAGGTATTATTAATAAACGGGGTTCAAAAATGGGAGCGGGCTTGGATATTTATTTTGGGTTTAAGCTTTTTGGGGTCCGGTTTGGTTTTAGGATTAGTAACAAGGACCAAATTTGTAATTCACCAATCTTGAGGGACCAAATCTGTAATTTTCCAACGTTAATCAAGGACCATTTTTGACAAGTTTAATTTACCCAAGGACCAAAAATAATAATTTTTCAAATTAAAAATGTCCCGGGGTAATTTCTGTCAATCTTTGAAACTTCAGGGACTAAAGTTGCCATTTTGCAAAACTGAACTTTATAAGGGTAATTTTGACAACTTGAAAATCCCTGAGGGCCTTTTATGAAAAATTAACTTGTTTTGACTAACCAGGGACTAGATTTGACAATTTTCGGATAAAACACAGTCTAAATATTTTTTCTGTCTTTTTAAGACTTTTCAAAGTGTTTTTGACTGTTTTTGCAGTGTAGAAGGAACAAAAATGATGAGTATTTACACACTCATCACCTTTCAAGTAGCAGACTATGATGCATTTGACTATGATGTCGATGATGAACCTACTGTCCAGACAATCTTCATGGCTAGCATCTCACATATGGTCTCTCCAAAGGTCCCTTCACCACAACAGGCTGGTCAAACAAAAGATTCAATCATTTCAGAGGTATTAAAACTATACGATGTAGTTGATGAGCAAAAGATGCATAATGAAGTACAATCTCTTAAAACTTATGAATCAGATATTGATAATGAGGGTAATAGCAATATTGTCCCATATGATCAATATGTGAAGCAAACTGAAAGTGAGATTGTACCAAGTGATGCATCTTTTGCAGTCAATGATGACTATGTTTTTGATGAATATACTGCATGTACTCCTGATGATTCTGTTATCTCTGAACTGAATGCATATAAAGAACAAGTTGCTATTTATGAACAACGTGCTAAGTTTGAGTTAACTACTCGTGAGCAGGAAATGGATGACCAAATGCGTACAATTATTAGAAAAAGTAATTTTAGAGAAGAAGTGTTAAAACAATAGTTAAACTCCTTACAAGAAAAGCTTTCTAAAACTGTTAAGCCTAGGCAAACACCATAATGTATTGGAAGCACGGAAGAGGATAGAAAATTAGATGATGCATCTAGGGAGAAAATGGATAAGAAGCTTAACGATCCTGCGTGTAAAAAGAATAACATAACGATCAAACCCCATGATTACACTAAGGAAAATTGGATCTCCCTGAACATGTTTAAGCCTCAAACTCAATTAACCCCGATGCAGTTTTTTGGTAGAAAGATATGGATAAACAAAAGTTAATGTACTTGTTGAAACAAACACCCCTTTAGGAAAATGCTGCGCACCATGTGTATCCTCCAAATACACCAATGCACTTAGTTCCTAGAACTATTGCCACTAATAGCAAGACCTTAATCACCAGATGTTGTTTATCAACTATTCGTTGATTTTGAGAAGACATGTAAGAGAATCACACCCACTGTGGATAATCGAAGGGAAAGAGGTTTTGAGCAAACTAAAGAATGTTATTTAACCGAGGTCATGCCTTCTTTAAACAATTAAAAGATCAATTTGAGAGTCTTTAAAGGGATTAACTCGGATATCAAAGAAATGGAAAAGGAATTTGATGCAATGATTGTTGAGGTAAATGATTATGAACGGAACGCATAAATATAATGAAATTGAAAGGAAGAACTTGCATATCTTAAATGAGAACTTAGTATTAAGTTGTGTGGCTCAAGATGTGTTTTATATCGTTACTAAGCATTCTATTACCGCCTCTCAATTTCATGAATTAACTGTTGCCTTTGAAAGTTTCCCATGATCGTGTCATTGAGCTTGAAATCAAAAACTCAGAACTGAATGAGAAAATTGATCAGGATGATCACGATAATTTGGTAAAACAGTTTTCTAAGCTAGAAGTTGAACATTTTAATTTGCAACTAAAATATCAACATCTTAAAGAAAATGTCAAAATCTCAAGCATCAAGACATCCTCAAATGTTCCAGAGTTTGATGCACTTTTTGAAATAAACAAACGTGACGAACAGATTCAAGCTCATTGTAACACGATCAGAAAGTTGAAAGCCAAAATTTCACAATTAAATGGTGAAAAGAACAACGTGACTAGCTCCCAAATGCCTTCTCCTTTAGATTCTCAGTGTTCTTAAACGTTTCTGTTAGGAATTAGAAATTCCCGGTAGTAAAGAGTCGGTCACCTCAAGTATATGTAATCGTTAGAAAGCTCGTAGTCGTAGTTCTCTTAAGTTATGTAGTAATTTAGTTTAGTAACACCGTGGAGGACGGACGGGTCTTTACCCACTGTATGCCTGATCCACAGCCCAAAGTGTGGCGATTTATGTAAGACTATAAATACTCTCTACCTCCCAAGGTAGAGAGTTGGAGCTCATAATAATATCTTTCACTTTCTCTCACTAAGTTCCCTAAACCTCTAACTTTCTCTCTCTAGAATTCCATCTATATGCTACTTTGTGTTATGGTTTGATGTGTATGTGAAAAGTTATATCTTACAATTGGTATCAAGAGCCATGGTTAGATCATATCTTGCACATCTTTGGATTTATAGTGGTTTTAGGTGGTTTTGAGTTTGAAAAGTTTAGTGGTTTTGCATCATTTGGTTGATTTCTTGTGTTAAAGTTTGAATTTTGTTGGTACTTTTATGTTTAGAATCATCAAAAGTGTTTAGGTTTTCATTTGGTAAGCTTGAATCATCTTGGTTGGGTTGTTTTGGATTGAAAAGTGATGTTTATATGGTTTTCAAGCTAGCGACTTAGCTCACGGAATAGTTTCTTGGTAGCGACTTGCTTCACATTTTGTAGCGACTTACGGTGTTGAAGGTAGCGAGTTAGATCTAGCGAGTTAAAGTACAAGTAGTGGATTCTCCACCACGGGTAGCGACTTGTGGTAGCGACTTGGTGCGTGGCGAGTTGCACTTTAGCGACTTGCATATCTAGCGACTTGTGTAGCTTAATTGCGCCAAAATTTGGCTAGCGACTTGGTGCATAGCGAGTTACTACTTAGCGACTTGCTTTCTATCTAGCGACTTGGGATTCTAGCGACTTGGTCGTCTAGCGAATTAATTGGTAGCGACTTAGTGCATTTGTTTCTAGCGACTTAGAGCTTTATCATCTAGCGACTTGAGTGATTGTTTACGGTTTCTCTTGATTTAGTAAAATCCGTGAAAGAATCTATTTCCGGTTTAATCATTGAGTTATAAAATCCGTATAATCTGTTAACATATCTTCCAACGTCCCTATTGTCATCTCCATCATTGCCGAGGATGTACAAGCGGTGGCTCGAGATACTGCCCACCCATGCTTGACAGAATCGACTACGATTCTTGGGCTCAACGAATCGATTGTATTGCCTTGGAAAGGAAAATGGTGTCAACATTCTCAAATCCATTGATGAAGGACCATATCGGGTTGAGACGACTAGAGACATACTTGATACTAATGAAGATGGTACTCTGTTTACGGAATGGATGGACCTAAGATGTACGATGAGCTTGATGATAAGGAGAAAAGAGATTCGATCACGAGATATCGGGGCTTCAAACATTGTTCTTCAAGGTCTTCCTAAAGACATCTACAAGTCGATCAATCATAACACCGATGCAAAGGTCTGTTTGGGATAACGTTAAGATGCTTCTCTCGGGTTCGAATTAACTATGGAAGACAGAGAATCCCAACTCTATGATTTAATTTGAGCACTTCAAGATGAAACCAGATGAGAGTGTCTATGAGTACTATGTGAGATTCCATAAGTTAGTGAATGACATTGTGACAACCCGTACTTTCAGGTCATTTCTTGACACAATTTATGCCTCATTATTTCAACATTTATCGTAAACTTGGTTTACGTGTTCCAAATTCGCGTAACCTTGAAGGTTTAGCGGCGAATTCATGATCATAACATCACGTACATTTCATATGGACTAAGATTAGTCCACACTTCATTGACATCACTTACATCACGTTTGTTTATTCATGACATTTCATTTCACATTTATCGCGTAATTTTTATATTAAATAAACGTTATCGCGTGAGTTATTATTTTGTATATTTAATCCGTTACTTTCAAAAATGATCCCGATGTATTTTTAAACTTACATTTAGTTTATAAAAACTATATTTTTAGTTTTCCTAGTGTTTCAAATTTATTTGGTACATAAATCGTTAAAGTTAAATTATTACGACGTTCTCTTAAAAATTATACGATAATTATTTTATCACCCAAATTTCACAAGGAATGTATTTTTACAATTTTTATTATATCATTACATTCTATTTTGACCTATTAAAAACTTACTTGTACCAAAAATTTCCATTTACCCTTACTTATACATTTTCTTACACAATTACTTATACTTTCTTACAACTTGTACAAGTAAATATTTACACAACATTTTATAAAAAAAAATAAAAAATACATAATTGGGAACCAAGATCCCCAAAAATCCGGTCCTTGGAGGGTGTTATTAATTGGGAGCATGGTCTTGATTGCTTATATCTTTACATATACTTAAAAGTCTTCACTTCACTTTTCCATCTCATTTCAATCTTCTCATTTTACAAGTGATAAAGTTTTTCTCTCTTCTTTTGTTCTCCTTCAACCGGTTCTACATCAAGCTCACAAGGGATCATCATCAAAAATTTTCTCAAGTGTTTATACAATCTAGTTTATACTCTTTATTAGGTTTTGAAATAAAAACCAAGAGTATTTAGGATTAACCTTGTTACTTGCACCTCATCATATTCACTTGTAAGCATGTTTCTTTCATTTTCATGTTTCCTTTTTCATTTCATATGTATCTTTTCATTTTGGAGCAACATGCAAGACATATGTGATTTATACCATTTTTCATGATTTTAAGAGTTATATATATATATTTGGTCATCCTATAATTATCCCCATGGTATTCTTTGGTCTTGATGGTGATTAGGAACCCATGACACCCTAAGAAGGTGTATGGTAGGATTAGATTAGTTTTGGAGTTGATTTGAAGGGATTAGAATAGGTTTTGTCCGAGAAAAACTATTTTCAATACGTATAAAATAGGTTCTGTCCTTGTTTCATTTTTCTGGAAAATCCGACTTTAGTCACGACATTTTGACCTTGATAATTTGAAAATATACTTTAAAACGAATCCGTGGCCGCTTGAACGGATTAAAACGGAGTTATAACGAAGCCGTGGTGAATTTTTAAAGTTTGACGACGAAAAATATAATTTTCAGAAATTTCAGCTTGCTGTTTTTGTTTTATTCGAGTCAAAAACGAGCCTTAAGCTTCACAAATTATTTCGACTTGTCAAAAATATATTAGTATACTTTGATACGAAGCTAAGGACGTATTATACGTAGAAAACGGATTTGAAACGACAAATATATGCACGTTTTCATAAATTTGCCGTAACTATTATTTTCTGAAAAACTATATTATTTCTACGATACAAGTGTTACGGTAGCTGTAACGTCCATGTTGAGGGCTGTTTTAACGAGGTTGAGAAACTTTTAGAACGAATTGTCTTCTAATAAAATCAAGTTCACGGGCATATTTTTCAAAACGACATGTCTGTTTGTAAAGCGGAGTTGTAGTAAATTATTTACGGATGTTCAAACTTGGCGAAACTCATTTTTCTCGCACAACAATTAGCCAAAACCACCATCTTTAACCCTTATTATCTTTATGTTCGAGACCTTTTGGACGAAAACTCCTGAACTGAAACTTTTAGATATCGATGCAAACTTTCCAAAACCGTCGAGTTCGTTCTCTAACGATCGACGTACACCGTTTTACGGCTAGTTTTCCAAAGTTATTTTTGTTAATTTCAAGAAATTTCCGACGACATTGTTTACTGACGAAAAGTGAAAATTTCACCATAAATCATTATAAAACCATTGTAGGATGACATTTTGACGTAAAACTTGTAAAGTCATTTTGAATGGTCAAGGCGTCAAAAGAGTATTTTTCGATGATAAGTATTATTTTCAAAACTACGCAAATGGTATAAATAACATACGAAATGCATGCATAACATTACATTGCAACTCATTACATATCATATCATTCCTAATAGGTCCATATTAAAGTATCACGCTATACCTCAGTGTACTCACTCTTGTCATCATACCAGTTTATCAAGTGAGTTTTCATAGCCCCACTTTCAATTGTTTTGTACTATTTTGGGGGAGATACATGCTCAATTATTTTTTCACAAGTACTTTATATTTTTAAGGATAACTTCTATCATGATCACCATTGTTTCAAAACTGAATGTTGTACTATATTAGTTGTGCTTGTTGGTTTGGTATAGTTCTACGTCGTATAACGTTCTAAATCGATTGACTCTTCGATTCATCGTCGTATAAAGTACTATGTCAGTTGACTACTGATACATTGAGTTAGGTGCTATTGATTATGTGCTACAGTTCTACGTCGTATAACGTTCTAAATCAGTTGACTACTGATTCATCGTCGTATAAAGTACTATGTCAGTTGACTACTGATACATTGAGTTAGGTGCTATTGATTAAGTGCTATTGTTCTACGTCGAGTTAGATACTATTGTGAATTCATTTGACATCATGTGTTTGAACATAAACTACACACATTTTGGCAGTGGGTTGTGAACACACAGGTTGCAAGTTTTGTATGGGCGGAACTTGGAACTGGGTGGATTTACAATGCCTTTGCTGCATAAACGATTTTGAAAGGCTTTACATTTCAACACAAACTCTATGAACTCACTCAACCTTTGTGTTGACACTTTTAGCATGTTTTATCTCGGTATCTAAGGTATTCACTTCATGGCATGCATTTGGACACATCATGGAGTCGCGATGATGACGCGTCTCACTTGGGTTTTACGTTTTAAAACATCGTTTGAATTGTAACAAACTTATTTCCGCACATAGTAATTTTCATTTGGGACCTACTTTGTAAACTCGATTATTTTATTAAATCAAACGATGTGTTTTCCAAACGACACTTTAGGTCGTTCAATATATCTAGAATGTGATGCTATGACGGTCAATCCCGTGAATTCCATTCCACGCAAAGCAGTAATTTGGGGTGTGATGATTGGCATCGAGCTTGATTATAGAGAACTAGGTTGCATCATTGACCTAGACTATAACTACATCATCATAGCATCTCATCATTTCATTATAAGTGCATGTTCACTTTACATGCGATTTATACGTACATTTTTTTCGAGTTATTCACTTTCATTTCAAATCGATTGTCACATGGATGCCCTTAAATACCCATCCCATCATACTCACATCAGACTCCAATGTGGTGAATGCCTGTCATTCCTAAAAAAAAAAAAAAAAAAAAAAAAAAAAAAAATTTCACCAAGTGACTTAACACCAAACATCATATGAGTCGACTAGTCCAAGCATTGCATAGTTACTCCTAAATTATACATAGCACGATCACCTATGTCTAATTCGGGAAGAATCATGCAATGAAGGGAGTAATGAGGCTTATATGTAAGCAATTCTATGACCGAGCCAAATTTTCAAAAGACCCGTTACTCGAACCGATTTAGCCTAATCTCATGACAGTTCTTGTTTGATGAGTTGTGAGATTAAGTAAAAATCGGTTACTAAAAAGTCTTTTGAGGGTTTTGCTCGAGAATGGGAAGGCTTGCCTCATCAAACCCTAACCACGAGAGACCAACGAACCCAATTCGTGGAATTGAATTCCTTTTGGATGGTGAATGTGACAACCCGTACTTTCGGGTCATTTCTTGACACAATTTATGCCTCATTATTTCAACATTTATCGTAAACTGGTTTACGTGTTCCAAATCGCGTAACCTTGAAGGTTTAGCGGCGAATTCATGATCATAACATCACGTACATTTCATATGGACTAAGATTAGTCCACACTTCATTGACATCACTTACATCACGTTAGTTTATTCATGACATTTCATTTAACATTTATCGCGTAATTTTTATATTAAATAAGCGTTATCGCGTGAGTTATTATTTTGTATATTTAATCCGTTACTTTCAAAATGATCGATGTATTTTAAACTTACATTTAGTTTATAAAACTATATTTTTAGTTTTCCTAGTGTTTCAAATTATTTGGTACATAAATCGTTAAAGTTAAATTATTACGACGTTCTCTTAAAAATTATACGATAATTATTTTATCACCCAAATTTCACAAGGAATGTATTTTTACAATTTTTATTATATCATTACATTCTATTTTGACCTATTAAAAACTTACTTGTACCAAAAATTTCCATTTACCCTTACTTATACATTTTCTTACACAATTACTTATACTTTCTTACAACTTGTACAAGTAAATATTTACACAACATTTTATAAAAAAAAATAAAAAATACATAATTGGGAACCAAGATCCCCAAAAATCCGGTCCTTGGAGGGTGTTATTAATTGGGAGCATGGTCTTGATTGCTTATATCTTTACATATACTTAAAAGTCTTCACTTCACTTTTCCATCTCATTTCAATCTTCTCATTTTACAAGTGATAAAGTTTTCTCTCTTCTTTTGTTCTCCTTCAACGGTTCTACATCAAGCTCACAAGGGATCATCATCAAAATTTTCTCAAGTGTTTATACAATCTAGTTTATACTCTTTATTAGGTTTTGAAATAAAACCAAGAGTATTTAGGATTAACCTTGTTACTTGCACCTCATCATATTCACTTGTAAGCATGTTTCTTTCATTTTCATGTTTCCTTTTCATTTCATATGTATCTTTTCATTTTGGAGCAACATGCAAGACATATGTGATTTATACCATTTTCATGATTTTAAGAGTTATATATATATATTTGGTCATCCTATAATTATCCCCATGGTATTCTTTGGTCTTGATGGTGATTAGGAACCCATGACACCCTAAGAAGGTGTATGGTAGGATTAGATTAGTTTTGGAGTTGATTTGAAGGGATTAGAATAGGTTTTGTCCGAGAAAACTATTTTCAATACGTATAAAATAGGTTCTGTCCTTGTTTCATTTTCTGGAAAATCCGACTTTAGTCACGACATTTTGACCTTGATAATTTGAAAATATACTTTAAAACGAATCCGTGGCCGCTTGAGCGGATTAAAGCGGAGTTATAACGAAGCCGTGGTGAATTTTTAAAGTTTGTGACGAAAATATAATTTTCGAAATTTCGACTTCTTTGTTTTGTTTTATTCGAGTCAAAACGAGCCTTAAGCTTCACAAATTATTTCGACTTGTCAAAATATATTAGTATACTTTGATACGAAGCTAAGGACGTATTATCGTAGAAAGCGGTTTGAAGCGACAAATATATGCACGTTTTCATAAATTTGCCGTAACTATTATTTTACGAAAAACTATATTATTTCTACGATACAAGTGTTACGGTGGTATAGCGTCCATGTTGAGGGCTTTTTTTAACGAGGTTGAGAAACTTTTAGAACGAATTGTCTTCTAATAAAATCAAGTTCACGGGCATATTTTCAAAGCGACAAAATTTGTTTGTAAAGCGGAGTTGTAGTAAATTATTCTGGATGTTCAAACTTGGCGAAACTCATTTTCGCACAACAATTAGCCAAAACCACCATCTTTAACCCTTATTATCTTTATGTTCGAGACCTTTTGGACGAAAACTCCTGAACTGAAACTTTTAGATATCGATGCAAACTTTCCAAAACCGTCGAGTTCGTTCTCTAACGATCGACGTACACCGTTTTATGGCTAGTTTTCCAAAGTTATTTTTGTTAATTTCAAGAAATTTCCGACGACATTGTTTTACGACGAAAAGTGAAAATTTCACCATAAATCATTATAAAACCATTGTAGGATGACATTTTGACGTAAAAACTTGTAAAGTCATTTTTGAATGGTCAAGACGTCAAAAGAGTATTTTTCGACGATAAGTATTATTTTTCAAAACTCGCAAATGGTATAAATAACATACGAAATGCATGCATAACATTACATTGCAACTCATTACATATCATATCATTCCTAATAGGTCCATATTAAAGTATCACGCTATACCTCAGTGTACTCACTCTTGTCATCATACCAGTTTATCAAGTGAGTTTTCATAGCCCCACTTTCAATTGTTTTGTACTATTTTGGGGGAGATACATGCTTAATTATTTTTTCACAAGTACTTTATATTTTTAAGGATAACTTCTATCATGATCACCATTGTTTCAAAACTGAATGTTGTACTATATTAGTTGTGCTTGTTGGTTTGGTATAGTTCTACGTCGTATAACGTTCTAAATCAGTTGACTACTGATTCATCGTCGTATAAAGTACTATGTCAGTTGACTACTGATACATTGAGTTAGGTGCTATTGATTATGTGCTACAGTTCTACGTCGTATAACGTTCTAAATCGATTGACTCTTGATTCATCGTCGTATAAAGTACTATGTCGGTTGACTCTCGATACATTGAGTTAGGTGCTATTGATTAAGTGCTATTGTTTTACGTCGAGTTAGATACTATTGTGAATTCATTTGACATCATGTGTTTGAACATAAACTACACACATTTTGGCGGTGGGTTGTGAACACACAGGTTGCAAGTTTTGTATGGGCGGAACTTGGGCGGGTGGATTTACAATGCCTTTTTGCATAAACGATTTTGAAAGGCTTTACATTTCAACACAAACTCTATGAACTCACTCAACCTTTGTGTTGACACTTTTTAGCATGTTTTATCTCAGGTATCTAAGGTATTCACTTCATGGCATGCATTTGGACACATCATGGAGTCGCGATGACGACGCGTCTCACTTGGGTTTTACGTACTTTAAAACATCGTTTGAATTGTAACAAACTTATTTCCGCACATAGTAATTTTCATTTGGGACCTACTTTGTAAACTCTGATTATTTTTATTAAATCAAACGATGTGTTTTCCAAACGACACTTTAGGTCGTTCAATATATCTGTAACTGTGATGCTATGACAGTCAATCCCGTGAATTCCATTCATTGCAAAAAAGCAGTAATTTGGGGTGTGACGGACATGAGGAACATCGAATGACTATGCCTAACATTGATTGAACTCAAAGTTTGTGAACAACATGAATCCC
>CM040240.1:265406113-265649506 GCA_022545495.1 Chrysanthemum lavandulifolium
GGCGAGTTCGATGGTTTTTAGCGCACTTCTTCCTTTGAGTGAAGTTCAGGCGGAATGCTTTCCGCAGTTCTTCGAAGCCATTGATGCTTCTGCGTGGAAGCTTGCTGAACCAATTTCGCACGTTTCCAACCAGTGTGGAATTGAACATGTGGCACCACATGGGTTGTAGCCAATTTTCAATTGTAGCAGCTGATTCAAAAAATTTTAGGTGATCGTCCGGATCACCTGTTCCATCATAAGTTTTCACGTTGGCGGGCATGCGCCTTCTTTTGTTTTCTGAGAACTCGCTGATGCGCCGAGTGAACGCATCCACTTTTTGGCGGCGCCATGGGAGGGCCATGTCCTCCTCCTCTTGATCGCGATAGTTCTTCCTGGACTTCCAATGTCCGGTTTCGCTGTCCCCGTTATCCGAGGAATTACCAGAGGATGAGTTTTCCCTCTTTCGGCGCTTGCGCCGACTATCCTCCGAGTTTTCGCTTGAAGGGCTTTCACTTGAGAGTACCTTCGCCCAAGTCTGTTGTTGGATCGATATACTTTAATCAAACTAACTTAACTAGCTTGTTAAGGTTTAATAACCTCGGATAAATCCTAAGTTATTAACAAAGAAACACCGAGCAATCTTTATTAAGTACGGAATTTACTTAACAAAGCTAAAAAGAAACTTTATTAATAAAACTCTAAATCGCTTATTATGCGATACTCTAATACAACTCTAAGATATTCGAACTTTCTCTAAACTCTTAATTGTAAACTCTAAAACTCTTTTTACGAAATCGTACATCTAATACCAATCTAGGAGTCCTTTTATAGACTTAAGGATATCCTAGTCGGTTTACAATTGATAACCTTGTACGACAAGTAATCTAAACATGGAATACAATACATTCCATAAACGGATAAAACAGTTTGTTTGTTCTAGCAAGATTTTGACTTCTTCATGCAAGATTTTGACTTTGTCTTTAGCAAGATACTTTGACTATTTGACTTCTTCCAAGATTTCTGACAAGATTTCATATCTTCAAGACTTTAATATCTTCAAGACTTTCATATCCCAACAATCCTCCCTAACTTGAATTCTACTTGCTTGACTTCAAGTTCCTTTGTGAATATATCTTTAATGACTTCATCTTTAAAATGGATTGTTCTTTAGTCTTTAGATTATATCTTTGTAGAATCGTGCTTTTGTCAAAGTATCTCTTAGAATTGTTTTCTTCACAAAGAACATTCAAGAATCTCCATCTTTTCAAAGAACACAAAGAACATATGACAATGTGTACAATAATTCAAGTTTAAGTTGCATACTATTCTCATCACATCTAAGTGAATCATTGAAAATACAATGGATTTAGAACTCTTTACAAAAGCCATTATCTTTGGAGTAGCCAAATGTTTTGGTGTGTAAGACCATGGTACATTGATAACCATATGATTTTTAGTAAACCACCCACTATCAACATTTGTTTTGTCTTTACCAAAAGTCGCACCTTTGGACTAGTTAGTTCTTTTATCTAATGGTGAACTAATTACCAATAATGGTTTTTCCATCGCCTTTACCACAAGCCATTTCTTGTGGGCTAGCCAACTCTTCACATTATCGATATGGTGAGTTGATAACCATCCAACTTATTAGCAAGTTGTCAACTAAAAACGGATTTGATATATCTTTACCGAGCCGCTTGCTCATGGATTAGTCAATCCTTTTGTAACCATGGTGGATTGATAACCTATTGATGTTATCATCACAAAACCATTTATTCAACCTTTATTTCAAAAATAGTTATTATTTAGCAAAAGGTTTCTTCTAAAATTTATTTAACGGTTTAATGCAAAGAACAAGACTTTGATGAAAGTATCGTCGACTAGCAAGACTTTGAATAAAAGTACCGATTATATCAAAAGTATTTATTCAAAATCATACCGCTTATAGATCATTCTCAAGAATGGTAGTCCATCTATAAGCAAATTGATAACCATGCAAGCAATTTCATCACCTCTTCTACTTCCAATCCATGCTCTAGCATTCTTCTCATGAGCTCAACAAGAAGAGGATATCTTCTTTCTCGCAAACATGTGAATCATTGTTCCATTTTCCACTCCAAGACATGAACTCCAGATTCTTCAAAGAATCTCCAAAGAAACTATCTCCCGCTTTCTTGATCCTTCCAAATATCATCAAGATTTTTCATCGCTTCCACATGGTTATGAGATCCCTTGTAAAACCAATCCAATCCTTCTAACGGATTATCTTCAAAATAAGTCTTTATCGCATGATACAAGTAGAATAAATCTACTCTATCTATGATATGCAAGAAGTCCCATAGCCGCTTAAAACTCGAAACTTTTATCTTCTTTGTGAAAACCATGTAATCTCCATTCTTAGATTTCTCAACTTTGAAAGCACCGATCTTTGATCCGCTCATCTTCATGTCATTATCTTCATCTCAGATAATCAAAATCTACCACTCGAGATAATTCTTCAATTCATCACTAGTCTCGGATCTTAATTCAACCTTCTTTCTTTGAAAACCGAACATCAGAGCTTTAGTTTTCTTTTCCTCTTTAAGCTTTTCTTCCTTTCACCTTCATTCAATAAGCTTCATCTCTAAAGTCTTTGATGCCCGCAACATCTTTCTTATACGCTTCTCTCTCAAAGATCATATAATCTCTTCATATCCACATAATTTAGCTTCGCAATCCTTTAAATCCTCTCGCTTTTAGATATGCCATCATTGCATTCCTTTCTTTAGCTAAATTAGGTCTTCTTGACATGAATCTAACAGTGTTGGAGATCAGAAGGTTCAAGCAGCTTCGAATCCAATTCATCTTGCACTTTTGAGTCGCTTTCTATCCAAAGCTTCTTGAGCTTCTCGCTCTTCTCTATCTTTAGCATTTATCTCTTCTTGAACTTTTCTAGTGCAGCTTCATTCCTTGCAACTTCAAATGCTCTAAGTTTCGCTAAAGTAAGCTTCTTTTCTTAACTTCAACCAAAACACCTTTTCCCTTGTCTTTTGGATCAATTGCAGGTTGATCAGTTTTTGGTTGTTCTTCTTCTTGTGCTTCTCTAATAGTAACACCTCCTCTTGGTTGTGACAGATCAAGAATTGTAGCAACTAATTCATCATCACTTGGTGAATGAATGGGTTTAAATCTAGGTACCTCCTCTTCCTCTATAACAACCGTAGAAGGACCACTTCTTCTTCAAAATTCAAAACCCTTGAGTTATTATTTGTCCGAAAGTTTCATCGCCTAGATTTCATGTTCAAGACTTTGATCTTCAATAATTAGTTCTTTGATCATCGCACTTTGAGGTTGCACTTCTTCTTGTTCAATATGAACCAATCTTTTTTTGAGATCCACTCTCCTTATTATCATCTTCTTCTTATCATGTTCTTTCTCCTTATCATCTTCTCTCCTTATCATCTTCTTTCAAATTATCCTTTTAAAATTCCTCCCAAGTGGATGTAAGATGATTTAGGAACCGTCTTTCTTTGTAATTCCTTACGAAGTGCTTTTCGACGCTTGTTCTCCTCCTTAACCCATAAATTGAAGCCTTGAATATAGGGTTTAACAAAATTTCTCAACCGTAAATAATTACTCTTCAATTTTCTAATAGTTCTAGCTTGACGCTCAATGCTTTTGGTCAACCGAGCTATTGCCATTGTCAAAGCATAGTTATCCATAGGTAATCCTTCACGAAATTGTAGAAGCATCACCTTGAATTTGTGAATGTTCCTCCGAATGAAACAAATGGTTGAGGAGATGGAATAGGTGTTCTCTATTTCTTCTTAAACCTCGGGACCAAGAAACATCACCTTGTAAAGATGCAAGATCTTCACGAGAAGCAAGATTGCAGATGCAAAGACCTTGTGAAGCAAAGACGTTGTGAAGCAAGATGGGTGAAGCGTATGTGAAGCAAGACTTGATCAGATTAGTACCTTCATCCTCTTCATGCATTACTTAACGACTTGCACAATTTCCATCATTGATGTTGTTAAAGGAATATCTTCACCACGAAACAAGTTACTTCTTTTAGCCATGAATGTAAAGATTTTGGCTTGTTGCACAACAATGTAGTAAAGCAAGAGGTTTGGGAACATCACCAATTGCTTGTTCAAGAAAACTCAGATAAATCTTGGATACATCAACCAAGTAGCTCCAGATGATATATGAGAAAGCATTCCATCCAAAATAAGCCGTGAAAAGTTAAATACTCTATCCGTAGCTAAACCAACCATCGCAGATGCAATATTTGAACCAAACCGCTCCCAAGAAGTGCTTTTAGAACTTATGCAAAGCAAGACATGAATCAAAAACTTCCATTGAGGATGAATAAGGCCTTCTTAAAAGTTTGTTCAAAGAACCTTCATAACCAAGATTGTTAAAAGTATCCCAAATCGTTGAGAGGGAAAATCGGAAGATAAGTATGGAAAAGATGTGAAGTAATAATATGAGAGGAAAATCGAAAGAAGTTATTTATAGGTGAGATTTGAAAATCACAACCTAAATAACAAAGTTACCGTTATTACCACCCATCAATATTACCGTTGGAACAAGCTTTAATATGACAAACAAGACTTTCCACATAAGCGAGACTTTTCACATAAGCAAGACTTTCCCAAGCAAGACTTTCTGTGAAATACAAGATTTTGCCAAAACCTTCAAATAATCTAAGTATAAACTAACATCCTCCCTCAGCAATACACGAGGACTATATCAAACATCTTATAGTCCTCCCTTAAACATAGCTTAGTAGTTAATCATTCCAATGCTCACGACCAAGTGATTGAATCGTGACACATCAAAACCTTTGGTGAGTAGATCACCACATTATCATCCGTGTGAACTTTAACCACATTAATGAGCCTATGCTCATAACAATCTCGATAAAATGATGCCTAATCGAATATGCTTTGTCTTGGAATGATACATGTGATTCTTCACAATACAAATAGTACTCTCATTATCAATGTTGATAGGAGTATTCTTAAAGTTGAACCCATAATCCAAGAGTTGATTACGCATCCATAAAACTTGACCACAACAACTTGCGCAGCCTACATATTCACTTCAAGAGATGATGTTGTCGCAATTGTCTGCTTCTTGCATTGCCATGAGACTAACCTTCTTCCAAGATATTGGCATCCACCGTTGTGGATCTTCTATCATAGTTATCACCGCATAGTCACTATCTCAAAAAGCTTCTAAGTGAAAAGGTGACTCTTTAGGATACCACAACCCCAACTTAGGTTGTTGTTTCAAATAATGTAATATTCTCTTGACAAAGATTCGATGAGAGATCTTTGGTGAGACTTGATATCTTGCACATAAACAAACCGCAAACATGATATCGTGCCGTGATGCAAGAAGATACATAAGAGAGCCAATCATAGATCAGATAACTTGACTTCAACAGTCGACCATCTTCATCTTTTCCCAATGAATTGATAGATTTAATCGGTAGTAATGTGACCTTCATATCATCAAAATTAAACTTCTTAAGTATATCAAGAACATACTTGTCTTGGCTAATAATAATTCCTTCCTTGGACCGCTTAACTCAAGTCCTAAAAAATGTTAACTCTCCCATTGAACTCATTTGAAATTCCTTCGCATCACCGCTCAAACTCCTTAACCATGGACTGTTTGGTAGCCCCAAAGATAATATCATCAACATACACCTTTACTAACATGATATCCTTCTTGTCTCTCTTGATAAACAAAGTCTTGTCAATGGCCCCTCCGTATCCATGTTGTAATAAGAATGTAGAGAGCCTCTCATACCAAGCTCTAGGTGCTCGATGAAGACCATATAAAGCCTTCACCACCTTATAAACTTTGTTAGGATGCTTAGGATCTTCAAAACCGGAGGTTGTTTCACATACACCTCTTACGTAATAGTGCCATACGTAAAGGCACTCTTGACATCCATCCGTATACCGAAAACCCATATAAGAAGCAAAAGCAAGAAAGATTCTAATAGCTTCAATCCTTACCACAGAGCAAATACCTCATCATAATCTACCCTTCCTCCCTGCCTATAACCCCGAGCAACTAACCTTGCCTTGTTCTTGATAACATTGCCTCTTTCATCTCTTTTGACTCTAAAACCCATCTCGGTTCCAATAACTTTCTTCCCATCCGAAGATCACATAAAACCCAAACCTCTTGAAGTTTAAATTGAAGAAGTTCTTCCTGATAGCTTCAACCCGCCTTTCTTTAGTCAAAGCTTGAGCAATGTTCTTGGGTTCCTCTTGAGAGATGAAACAGTGAATAAGGTGTTTGATGATCCTTATGATTTAGCTGCTTTGTTTATACACAAAGCTAAGTAAAGCATTATGAGGTTTTGTGAAACCCTTAGCTTTGTGTCTTGTCATAACTCCAGTAGAAGGACCAATGATTTGATCGTTGGATGATTCTTATGAATTGTAAGATTGGAGATCGTGGAACTTCATATGTATCATCTAAGTTAGTATAATCAAGACCTTCATTGGAATTGTGAAAATACCTTCATCTTCAAGCTCATCATCGCTTCTTCTAGCCTGCATGGTAGGATCATCCAAATCATCTAAAGTATCATCAAGATGTGCATCAAGATTTTGGTTGAAAGTATCTTGTCAAAATCGTAAGAGAACTCTGCGCCTTGTTCTTCTTCTTTGCTTCTTCATAAGCTCTCCTTTGTTCATCTGTAAGAATGTGCTAATACATCTTGAAGAAGCATCCGATTAAGTTCCTCTTGAATAGATTGATCCTCGCAGATAATGAGGATTGTGGTGCATCAAGATTTTGTTTTGGAGAATCAAGACTTTGCTTAGGAACAAGAAGATTTTGATTTGGACTCATAGGATCTTTATCAGGAATAGCATCAGGTCTAAGATGAATATCATGAACAACATATTGAATATCATCTTCATTATGCAAAGGTTGATTTTCTTCTCTAACAGGTACATAATTCATGGAAGGAGATAAAATCTCAAGATCAAACATCCAATCAGGACCCTTTCCTTTCTCATTGTCTTGATCTTCTAGAAACTCAACATGAAGACAATCTTGAATCTTCTTAGTAACTCTGTTGTAGACTCTAAATCCTTTACTGTTAGTGCAATATCCCAATAAGTAGCCTTCTTCAGACTTGCCATCAAACTTCCCTAGATTATCAATGGTGTTCAAAATAGTAAGAGGGCATCCAAAAGGCTTCATAAAACGAATGTTGGGTTTATTGCCCATCGCAATTCATATGGTGTCTTCATATGTGGTTTTGTGTGAAACCCTGTTGAGTACATAACATGCAAGACTTACCGCCCAAAATTGAATAGGAGATGAGAATCACTAACATGGTCCTTGCGGCTTCAATCAAGGTTCTATTTTTCCTCTCGCAACACCATTTTGTTGTGGTGTTCTAGCAATACTAAACTCCCTTTTATGCCTTTATTTGCACAAAAGTCATCCATAGGCTTGTTCTTGAATTCGGCCCATTATCACATCTAATACCTCTAACCTTGAGTCTTAATTGGTTTTCTAGGGCTATTATAAGAGTTTGAATAGCATCAAAGGTATCATCCTTAAAGCCCAAAAAGAAACCCAATCGAATCTACTACAATCATCAAGAATAACCAAACAAGATTTCTTCTTATTTAAACTTGCCACGAGACAGTCCAAATAAATCCATGTGTAATAGCTCCAATGGTTCTCTAATGTTTCTTTCATCAAGCTTCTTGCAGAAGCTTTGTGTTGTTTACCCTTCTTGCATGCCAAACATGATTGATCATTCCGTAAGTCTTTGAAGGTAAACCTCTAACTAAATTGCCTTTGACCGCTTTGTTGATGTTCTTGAAGTTCACATGGCCCAATCTTCTATGCCATTGATGTGCCTCTTCAGATGTTGCTTTAGCCACCAAACATGTGGCTCTACCATAAGAATGTAGACTCTTCATGTCTAAACTATGCACATCATTTGTCCTTGGTACCCTAAGTACTACCAAGTCATCATCAATGTGTTTGAAGTCGAAGAAAGGATAAGACATTCGTGTCGTTGAATAACACGTGATGCTTTTATCACAAATTTGAGAGACCGACAACAAGTTGAACTTTAGCTCCTTCACATATCCGACATTCTCAAAATCAATTCTACCACTTTAATTGTTCCTTTCCTCGTAATCCTTCCTCCATTGGGATCATTCCCAAATGCAACTTTTCCTCCACTAATACTTCTAAAATCGACAGATCTCTTTATCACCGTCATACTTCCGAGCAACCACTATCCACAATAAGATGATCTTTAAGCTCCTCTTCCGGGTTGCCCTACACACAAAGAAAAGAGTTAGAACTTTTAGGAACCCAAGCCACATCGACTTGTGTTCCCTTGAGAAGTTACAAACTCAAATTCTTTGAGTATGTAATTCTCACTATCTCTCAATTATGATCCAAAATTATCTTTTGATGTTTAGCATGTGGATTTTCAAAACTCTCGGTTTTTCAACATAAATTTCTTTCACCGATTATTAGCCTTTTCTTTTAACACAAAACATCGATTCACTTTTTGTTGAACGATTGTATATCTCTCAAGAAGATCGTCCCTTTTAATCCATTCGGTTTTAACAGTGGTTCTTGTGATCTAGATCCCTATATGAATTATGATACTTTCTAGGTTGATATGAGATCTCCTAGAATTTCTATCCCAGTATGGTACTTTGGAAAGTCTTGGTGAGATTGTGATATACCCAAGGTCTTCTCGATGTGGGTATCTATGATCCGGTGTGAAGTTTCGTGATTAACCCTATTAGAATTAGTCCAAACCGGTTTGTGCTCTCTAGGTTTCGATTGTAAGACTTATTCCTTGAAAACTTGCTTAGATATTCGAGTGTTTGTCATAATCTTTGATTAAGTGAGTAGGACTATAACACACAAAACACAGTTTTTGACCCATATGTCCAAAGTGATTTCTTCTATGTCTATGCCCAAAATTGTTTTGCCTTCTTGAGGACCGATAAAATTTGTTTTGACCAAAATTATCCCAAAAGGCTTAGCAATCTTGTTTTGAAAAGGTTTTGCGTAGAGTATCGCTTGTTGATCAAGACGTTGATTTAAAGGTATCTGGATTTTGAACATTGTTTTCAACAGTTTCTTTGGGTTTCTCGGATCTAGATTTAGCAATAAGCTTCTTCCTAAACTCTAGACTATCTACTCCATAACGAGAAACATCGGGCCTAGAGGGTGATGACTAATGGGATGAGGAACAAGATGATAACCATTGTCTTTCTTATATTCGGAGGTGGTTCACTTCATCGAGCCATCATTACTAGATGAATCTAAATAGTTAATGAGCTCATCATCACTAGTGGTTATGTCCTCAAAATTACCATCATCCCGATTACTAGGTTGGTTTTCATCTTCACTACTAAAGTCCATTCCAAATCCTAAGCCTGTTCTAATGTAAGCCCTTTTCTGCTTTTTCAACAAAAGTAACATGGGACAAGCGGACTCTCCCCAAGCAAAGAAACTTAGCTAACAAATCATCTCTTTCCTTAGTTAATTTCTCAATTTCAGCAATTTTACAGTTTAGTTTCCATTCACTAAGTTTTAACCGGTAATCCTCGTTGTTCATACTTTTCACCCAAGCTATTTCATTGTTTTCATGTGTTATGATTTTAGCTTCTATAGACTCTAAAGTAATTTGATAACCGCTACCTCGCACCTAGCCCTAATACAATTATCTCTTTCAATCACATAGCTGTTAAGCAATTTTGATAGAACTCATAACAGTTTGAGCATACCTCGAGATAGGAGGCGAGTTGGTGACGTAGCCACCATAGCAAGAAGAACAGGATCATCTTCACTTTCTTTGCTCCAATCAAATCCTCCAAAGCCATCATCGATTCCAAAGCAAAGATGTTCGATTCTTCATCAAAAGCGTGGTTCAAATTCAATGCTTCCACGGTGTCTTCAATCGCATCTTCCATCGCTACCATACAAGAAGTCACCGGTTCATCATCAAACTCTTCACTCCGGTCCACTCGATAACTTCTCTTGAGCAACCAACGCCTTTGTTTCGCTTATTGGAATCTCCTTGAGCTCAAGTTTAGGCTTCTCGGATGTTCTGCTTGCTTGATACTTAGCAAACCCGCACTCCTTGCAAAGTGACCGTCTTTTGACAATTGAAGCATTCAATTTTAGATTTGTCAAAAGTTATTCCTTGTTTTGGTTTGAAATCAATATTTTTGCCTGTCTTCTTCATGTACTTTTTGATTCTTGCGTTGATCAAAGCAACTTGACACCGATATCAATTTCCTCAAGTGCATCTTCTTCAACTGTGCTAGATCCTCTTCATAAGTGATGTAAGCTTGCTTGTTGTGCAAAGAAGGAGCACACAACTTCATCCGAGTTCAAAGTGGTTGATGGTGGGGCTCTTGAGTATATGATGGGGATTGTAGCAAGAAGCTTTGAGAAACAAGACTTTGAGGAGAAGCAAGATTTTGAAGTATCGCTCTTCTTTCGTAAGATAGAAAAGCAACATCGTGAGATTTTGAATTTGATTGACCACTCATCTCATGTTCATACACCTTCAATTGATGATAGAGATCATCAAAGTCCATAACATCCAATCCTTGTTGTCCTCTCGATCATAGTAGCAATCACATGCCATGTAGATGGCAAACTCCTTAGAAACTTCAAATTAGCATCCTCAATCGATACTTCGCTTTGTATAACTCCAACATGTTGAGGAGATTCTCAAACCTATCATATGCAGATCAAGACTCTCTTTCTCCCACGTGAATGTTTCAAATTGTTGTTTCAAAGAAGTTTCGTGCATCTTTTTAGAGGCTTCATTCCTCCAACTGGTCTTGAGAGCGCCCAGAGTCGCTTAGCATCTTTAGCATCATGAAACTTAAGAAGATGACCATCCGGAATGGCGATAGGAGAATGTTAAGAGCCTTCTCTTGATTCCTTAGGGTTGCTTGTGGTAAACCGCTTTGGTGCTAAAGGTTGTCCAGAACTTGAATGGGTTCTCGAGGAACTTCATTCCCATTCACAATTACATTCCACGAGCATGGTCTCAGAATGGCAATATCTCGCCTCATCTTCATGCACCATAGATCATATTCTCCTTCTTGATAATTGGAATTCGAGTGAGGTGATTGAGGGTTGTGGAACAGTTCATCGACATCATGAATATTGTAGGGTTTCTTCCTAGTCGAGTTTCTACACAAGCTCGATACCACTTGTTGGATCGATATACTTTAATCAAACTAAACTAGCTTGTTAAGGTTTAATAACCTCGGATAAATCCTAAGTTATTAACAAAGAAACACCGAGCAATCTTTATCAAGCACGCGGAATTTACTTAACAAAGCTAAGAAGAAAACTTTATTAACAAACTCTAAATCGCTTATTATGCGATACTCTAATACAACTCTAAGATATTCGAACTTTCTCTAAACTCTTAATTCAGTAAACTCTAAAACTCTTTTTACGAAATCGTACTCTAATGCCAATCTAGGAGTCCTTTTATAGGCTCAAGGATATCCTAGTCGGTTTACAATTGATAACCTTGTACGACAAGTAATCTAAACATGGAATACAATACTTTCCATAAACGAATAAAACAGTTTGTTTGTTCTAGCAAGATTTTGACTTTATCTTGCAAGACTTTGACTTTGTCTTTAGCAAGATGCTTTGACTATTTGACTTCTTCCAAGATTTCTTGTACTACAAGACTTTCATATCTTCAGTACTTTGATATCTTCAGCACTTTCATATCCCAACAATGCAGGTTCCGACTTGACCTCTTTTTTGCTTCCTCTTGCATGAGAGCGGCCAAGGTTTCGTAATTTTGCGATACAAAATATCCCGATGCTAGTTCCGGTGCGACTCCTTCTAGAGCGAGGGTGCCTGTTTCTACCACTGGGCCCTTGTTTCTATCGGGTGCATCTGGTGCCTTTGAGAGGTCAGTTTCTATCACTGAGTGGAGAGGAGTAGCAAAAAGGGTGCACAGCGGATCTGCTGCGCTGGTGGTGGTTGTAGTGGCTTGGGTTGTCCCCGAGCGTTGCTCCACCGTAGGGAGGACTAGGTCTGGGCCTGATCCCTGATTTTTAGCGACACTGGTTGTCCCAGTAGTCTGCTTAGAAGTTGATCCGCTTTGCAGCTTCTTTCCTGTAAGGTCTGCTTGCGATCGCTGATTTCCGTGCTTTGTCATTCTAGTTCTTAGTTCTTAGTGATGGTCCCACGGATGGCGCCACTTGTTGATACAAAAGTTGGACGTTCCTAGTTGGGGCTCTGGTTCTCGTATCAATTGAATGTTTGTTGCTTGAGACATGCGCACTAATAAACATAAAACACCGTTAGGCTTATCGTGGGATTGTCTCCCACGATTATCCTCCGGCGTGAGAGTAAGTAATCGGTTTTAGGGTTATGGAGAGTTAGGATTTTAGATCGTACCTTTAATGAGAGCCGAGATACCCTTTATATACACACGGAATCCTTGTTGGTTTCGTGTTCCTCAAGCATAGGTGTATCCCGCCTAAGTCGGTTTGCGAATGATTATCTCCAAAGTTAGGAGATAGCCGATATCCTATTCCATAAATAAGTTTGGGTTGGGGCTTTCGTGAGCCCAAACACTTATTAACTTAGCCCAGTTCGTGCTGGGCTTACTAAGAGTAATTGTTAGTCGGGTTCGTGACCCGAATGTAGACTATACGTCATCATTGTTTGTTGCAAACATACAACTTTCTATACACCTCATTTGTCGTCTTATTTTTATATTTCCAATGGATACGTATACCAAACCCATGTAAGAAGGCATATTGGTTATAAAACGTGTATGCATCATTAGGTGAGTCAAAAATCTTTCCAAAAATGTTATCATTTTCATCACATCTGAAATTCACTGGATTCTCATTTGGTTTCTTCCAAATATCATCATTGTTAATTTCATCATCATCATATCTGATATTCACATCATAGTCATTTTTTTCTTCGCAAATATTATCTTTATAGACTCCATCTTCATCACATCTAAGATCCACATGCTCGAAGTTTCGTTCCTCACATTCATACGGTGGAGTTTGATGGTCGAACAAATAACCATTTGTATCAATATCTTCGATTAAATGAGTTTCAAAAGGAACTCTTATTTGTTGATTCTCCAAATTCATGTTGTGACTTAAAACCCTCTGCAATATATTCATATAGAAAAAAAGGTTATTTAGCAATAAGCTCCAAAATTGAAGAGCTCCCAAATCTAATCCATAATTATTATATTGTGCATATGTCATATAGACCTTAAACCCCTACAAAATTAATTAAATAAACCCAACAATTGTTGTGATATATCAAGAGTATATAGAAGTTGAGTTGTTGTGATTAATGTTTTGAAAGGCTCAAGGCGCACTAAGGCGCGAAGGGGACCAAAGAGCCTCGAGGCGAGCCGCATAGCAAGGCGCGGGATTTACGAATACGAGGCGCACTAAATACATTAAGTTTTTTTTATAATATATGTGACCATTTATGTAGCTTAAATAATACAAAATAACATTAAATACTTGACACATATAGCCATTATAAAAATTAAAATGGATCAGTTGTCACTTCTCAAACGGATTCTCTCTTTGGCTCGATGAACTACATATAGATTAAAATCCATATCAGACTAAATATGCTTGTGTCGTACACTTGCAGACTTACATCTAACAAAGATCATAATTTAACCCAAAATATCAAGCAAGCAACATATTAATATTCAAGGAATAATGCCACATTTTCATGATAATATGTCATAAAGAAAATACTTAATGAAACAAAGTAACTTGTTAAAAAATAACAATCAATAAAATAAACATAAAATAAGTTCAATATTACAAATCATACAAATACTCACCCTATGATGTGATGCTTGAAGATAAAATAAACTTATGATGCTATTTACAAATCAATAAGATAAACAATCAATAAAAATCAGTTCAAGATATAAACTTATGACGTGATAGAGATTACATACTTGTAAAATGATCAGAATCTATCGTTACCCACTTGATTGTGTGTTTTAGTTCTTTTCCAAATTAGGGTTACTAGATATAACTTAAAAGGCTCATGCATATAACTTATAAGGCCCATGTATCTTTTCTTAATATTTAGAAAAAAGCCCCAAAACCTGTTACATCTCCGAGGCGCAAAAAGCCCCAAGGCGTAAAGGCACAAAAAGCACCAAGGCGCTGCGCTTTTTATGGGATTCATGCATGTCGTGAGCCTCGATCTGAAAAAATCCCTAGAGCTTGAGCCTTGAGCCAAGGCGCGCCTTAGGCGCGCTTTTTAAAACTATGGTTGTGATTCAATATTTTCATGAGTAATTAATTAATTAATGATAGAGATGATATATTACATGGATATGGAAATTAGCAATGAAAGAGAATTGTAGAACTTACTCATAAAATATGATTTCAAAATCGAGCTATACGGGAACGATTGATGTTTTCGGTGGTTATTGATTAAATGATTATTTTGAGAGAGAGAGATGTGAGTGATTTTTGTTGTAGTTGATTTTTGTGAGAGAGAAAGTGCTAAAGCTCGGAAAAGAATGAAAAGTCAAAGTTTTTTTTTGTTTTACTAACCAAACGACGTAGTATTATTAAGTTCTACACACAAGATTAGTTACCTAACAGCCTCACTTTCACTTTCCCCTTATAAAAATCATCAAACTGATGTGGGATTAATCATATATCAAGTGCCTTATTTCTTTGCCCATACTTAACTTGAATATGGAAAATAAATAAATATAATGTTATACTCGAATAGTGGTTTTCAAACACACATTTGTACACTCGAATAGTGGTTTTCAAGCCAATAACCACATATACAATTGTTACGGATAAGAAAAGTGCAAAGAGAACATGAAACAAATAGCTTGTTAAAATTTTTATTTCAAAGAGCCTCCTTAATTTGTAATCATGGCACAGGATCCCTAAATATCTATACTAGTCATGAAGTTAAACAAATCTAATAATCTAATTCTATATATGACTAGTCTTATGACCCGGTCGATGGCCGGGCTAGTGTCATGCAAATTGGTTAATATAGTAAAATAAAATATTGTAAATGCACGTGTACTATTCGTGATTATGAACTCCTAATTGGCTTTTTTATTGCCATACTTGAATCTTTGCACCTTATTTCACACCAAAACCATCAATATGTATGATATTGTACAACGTATATGTAACAAAAAAATGGAAGACCCCTTACAGAGGCGATAGTAACTTAACCCATAATCCTTATGAGATATTCAATCTATGGCATGTGCCCATTGGTTACAAATTATAAATATCAATGATGCACCTATTCAGCTGGGGAGAAGGGAACCAATCCATCATCAGTTTCTTCAGGGATGTACAAAAGATATTTAAAAAGATATTATAAAAGCTCGTGTTCAAGTTGCAATGTGGCTTTAAAACAGTCATCATAAAAATGTTTGTTGGAAGCGAAGGCATCTAACTGTTTAGCCGTTCTAATTGGCTTGACATTGACTACAATGGAACTCGAGCATCAATCTTCACATCCATGTTAACCTGAAGACACCTATTCATAAATCAAACCAAATCATATGTTAAGAGTTTCAGTTTGAACCAAACTTTAAGTAACAATAGTCAAATGTTAAATTCAAAATATAATTTTAAATATACTAAAAAGGAGGACTCGTCAATTTTAGACTTGAGAAGAGTTCCCAACCCGACTATCTAGAACTTGATTCAAAAGTCTCCCAAAAGGGTTTGCATTGCTTCCAATGGACATGCTCATTGTCTAATATGCATAAGGTAGAGAAGTACTTCAATCATTTATAAGTTATTTTGATCAAAGAAATTAACTTGTAGTAAAAAAAAAACATTTAAAGAAAAGTGAAAGTATTAAAATGCAAACCTTTTCTGGAAACCGATTGGTGAATATAATCAACATCTGAATACAATCTACCCAAAAAAACCAGCAACCACCACATAGAAAGGATTGGTCAAATGACTACAATCTTCTTCTCTTTAGTCAGAGATACATGGCAAACAAACATCGTATTGAATAAATCAAAAGATGAGCTTATTTATCAAATGACCATAATCTTCTTGAAGGGTCCTTAAGAAGGAACTTATGCATGCTATTTTCACCAAGGTAATTATTATTTTTTTTTAGCAAAACCAAGGTAATTATTTAGCTTAGGGTCAAACGGGCCGAATTTGCGCATATATACTTATTTCAAATGCAAAAACCTCTTAAATCGCTTGATTAGAAAGTTCTCATTCTTATTGTAATAATAAGGGAAATTAAAAGTAAGTTAGCATATCAATTATTCCGTAAACAATATATACATTTCGAGTTCACTGCATATGGATTTATAAAAGGTCCGGTTGTAAACTTGGCCACCTATTGCCTAAAGAAACCGACATCATATATGTCAGTTATATAATTTGTTTCAGGAAGTGGGATGTCACAATAAATAATGTAGGCATAACTGTGAGGTTTCTTATCAGGAGTGGAGACACATGAGTATATACTCGCTCTGTCCTATAAGTAAGAAGGTTGAAATAGTGCTTAGCGCATGCTGCTATCTTTTTTCTGTGTAAAATGAGAAAAATCAGTGTAATATGTCCAAACTGAAATCCAATCTGTTGTTATGTACTCATGTAACTATCTTCTGTTTATCCGTTATATAGATATATTCTCTAAACCAAACACTATATGACTGTTGTAAACCTTAGACGAAAGGGGGTACTCAAAATCATTCATAGACATCACACACACAAGTAAAACTGACTTCAAGATAAAAATTTTGAATCTTAAAAATACATCAGCTTTTGTGCAGTAAATATTTTTTGATTCTTTTCTTTTTGTTTCTAGTTTCCTTTTCAAGATTCTAACAAGTGGAACACATGGTCCATACCAATTAAGAACTCATTTCATCTAAAACAATCATTCTTGATGGAGAAATTGGATAACTGACTAATTTGGCACTATTACTTATCCATTATAATTCTTTTTGTGACGATAATGTTGGTCCTATATGTAACAATTCGCATTTTCGGGTCACTATTTATTTTTACTATTCACTGTTACTATTCATTTTTACTATTCATCATATTTTGGGTCATTATTTAAACTCAAACTTTTCCGAAAATTACTATTCATAATTACTATTCACAAATTACTATTCACGAGTTACTATTCACCGTAATTTTTATTATTTACTAATTTCCTAAATTGAACAAGTAAGTACTTTTACACGATTTTTATGCATAAACAATGTACTGTCTTTCTTAATATATAAATATCACATCGTTATAAATATCTAAAGATATTTTATTATAATATATTTTATTATAAATATCTAAGATATTTTCTTATAATATATTTTAATAAAATATCTAAACACTATTCATCAAAATATCTAAACACTATTCATCAAAATATCTAGATATTTTCGGATATTTTCCTATAAATAGAAAGAAAACTAGTTCATTTTATTTCACGTAAAAACACACATTTTCCCCTCCTCCTTGATGTCGCAACCTCCATACACCCTCCATACTTGATTTTTAGGCTCGAGTTATACACATAAGTTGAAGGCATTAGTATTCTCTACGTAAAATTAAGTTTATTTTGCATTCTGCGGTTGGATTAAGAGCTACACAATGGTGGGTTGGAGCTGTGGGTCCGTGAAATTCTCAAAACTTTTGCAAGAATAGATCGGGCAATATTAAAGATGGGTTTTGTTTTGAAGCTATTGGGATAGTTATGGGGTAGATATGAGGTGATTTAGAGGTTTGTATAGTTTAGAAATGGACTTTTGAATTTAGATGCGAAGCCACTGCCCAATTTTCTAGTATCATTCATCGCTTATTATCGGTGAGTTCTTAGCCCCGTTTTTAATACTTGTTTTACAAACTCTTTGGGGGAGATACATGCTCAACTATTTCTTTTACTTTTACAAATACTCAAAACATTATACTTGATTGTATTATACTTGATTGCATTATACTTGATCATATTATACTTAGTTGCATTATACTTGATTACTTTATACTTGATTTCGTTTTACATGCTTGGAAATACTTGCCTAAATACATGAATTGTATTTACAAACGTGCGACAATACTCTATCTTTGTCGGAGAGGTATTGATAGTACTATAAGTCGGGTAGCCCCGCCTTGTGTACCCGATTCATGACCTTGGGATTAATATAGTACTATTTGGGATGCCCCGCCATGTGTACGGATTCTTGACCATGGGTGAATATAATCCGTGTATTGTGCAAACTATATTTTGGCGATGGGTTGTGAACACACAGGTTGCAAGTTCTTTATGGCGGAACTTGGAACTGAGTGGATTTACAATGCCTTTGCTGTGTGAACATTCTTTAAAGGCTTTACATGTTAAACAAACTCTATGAACTCACCAACCATTGTGTTGACACTTTAGCATGTTTATCTCAGGTCAATAAGACGATAGCTGTTGCATGGAACTTAGAGTCGCACGACATGTTTTGAAGATTTATATTTGTATTTACCATTCGAAACATTTTGTAAACATTTTTGTATTATACTTTGGGACCTCATTGTTTGTAACTCTGATTTCATTAATCGAATGGTAACTTTTCAAAACGTCTCATTTAGAGGTCGTTTTCTATAACTTGTACTTTGTATTATGAAGTAGCACCCCAGTGACACAGTCTTCCGCTGCGATATTTTGGGGGTGTTACACTATATATCTTCCACGTGAGTCATACCTCATTGTATGAGTTCTCAGTTAGTTAATATATTTACCGTCTTATAAGTCCATCTTTATTTCTAAACCAATCCCACAAGTTTGAAATTTTTAAAACCTTAAAACTGAAACTTTTTTTGTGAAGTGTGACTGTGTGAATCGCAACTTTTACGCTTAAATAAGTTTATTCTAACATTCATATTATAGATTCGTGATTTGTTAAAACAAAATGTTTCAGAAGACATTTGACTCGAGAAAGTCAACAAACTTATCATCCAACCGACGAAAGGAACACACTTTCTTGAACCAAATAGGATATCTCCTTGTAAACCTGGTATAATCTCAGTCATTAACTTAACGATTTTGGGATATTCACTATAACTCTCGTAGCAGCGACCCCATCTCGGATCTGTACATACCTGTTTAGCGAAAATCACATATGTAAAAAGACTGCACCTTTTTATAACGGCAATATGAAAGAACAGTTAAGCAGAAACTTTTATTTACTTACAGCAATACAAGGTGTGAAAGCATATCGTATGCCCGTGGCTCTAACTTCAAGTGCAGTTGCAGCTCCAATCTTTTTAACCAAAACAGGATCCCTGTTCAGTATTATTTCCATAATGACTTGTACATCATTTACGTTAAAAGTTTTATTTATTATTTGTCAATTTGGTTTTTGAATGACTTGCCTGGTAACTCCAAGGCCAACATTGTGAGGAAAAATTGTTGCCTTGTAAACATCGTTTTGGCCATGAACATCATCAATATTTACTTCACCTTATAAGAACTTACATACAATACCCTTCAGGTTGCTAGTATATACACGAAGAATTCAAGACTTGTCTTCTTTTATAGGTTTTTGGTTCTATCTTGCAAATGTTTATGTAAAAATATCATCATCTTAAATGTTGTATTATATCAACTTTTGCAGATCCACATTACATTGATACCTCTGATATGAGGATCAAGCTCTTTGTCACTCGTCCGTAACGCCGCTTTCAAGTTTTTATTCATCTGCATAGGACAGAGAGGAGATGGTATTGTAAGTTTAGATCGACAATGGCATATACAATAATCATTGCAACAAATGAGAAAACTAACACAATATTTATGTGATTCAGCATCCAGGATCATTTTTAGATTTTTATAATATCTCATGAGGCGATCAATCAGTACTTTAAGCATCAAAGATTTATATATATAAAACGTCCATACATGGAGTCATATTGCAAAAAGAACCAATATATGAGTTTACGGTGCAAAAGGTGCTCTATGCTTTTTTTTTGTTCTTCTGAACCCACAGACCAGACACCCGAGGGGGTTTGTGTATGAAAGCAGGACAACCGTTTTCCAATCACATGTGATAGAAGCTAAGGTCATGATATCAGGATATACAACTTTAAATTAATTTATACGCGACGACCGACAACGAAAATAGAAAATAGCGAAGATGGTACTTATAACTACAAAGTTGAAAACAGTTTTTTAGTTCGCATTTTCGAAGATGCAATGCACCATGTTTGAAGGAAGATGCACATATCAGCAGGCTATCCAAGAAACTACCACCAACACAAAACATGTTCAGGTGGCACAATCAATAAATGTTCAAACTACATTAGCAAGATTCTGCGAACGCCCAACTACTAAACCAAATCATAAAAATCATATGCATTATATTTCTAACCCGCAATAGAAGTAAAGGTGTGTCCAAAACCAGCTTTTTCTATTTCTTTTTTATGGAAATCTAACACTGCGATTAGGATAAGACAGGGAACTCAGACTCTTGACTATTTAGGATAGATTGTCTGATTCATCACAAAAAGGGCTTATAGAAGTTGTTTCCTATTAGGTCATTAGCTATCAATCATATAGCCTAACCACTGATATGCTAATTGATCACACAACTAAATTATTCAATTGAGCAAGTTCGTAACACATTAAAAAATGTATGCTCCTGATTAAAATGATAACATGCAAAAATTTTATAATATGTATGTATACAACATTGGACACAACCTTGAGTTGAGAGACAATATGTTTGCTCACATTTTCGAAAAACTAATTCTTAGTTCAAACAAAGTCATGTTTTATGTGAAATCTATTGCTAGTCCTCAAAAGTTTGAAAGCGGACCCATATCAGTTTTCATCACCAGAAATTACACAACTTGGTCCTGTTCATTAAGTGTGTTTGTTGCACAAGCTTACAGGAGTGAATGGTTGCTTAATATGTTATTCCTAAAATTTAAACTTAGTTTAGTTGACAGTTTACATCATTTTTACAAAAATACAAAGTTCCTAAGTCATAAGCTATAAGCTTCTTTAAGTAGCTTTTAAAATAGGCTCCGGGCCTCCGGCTACAGCTAATCTCCGAAACCTGAAGGGTATTGTATGTAAGTTCTTCGTGTAAACCACTTGCATTTTGACATCCCATTCTTCTTGAGTTTTCATGCATCGCAAACCTACCCATTATGAAAAGCCTTCTTTAGATAAAAGACAAGTTTTAGCTTTGATTTTAACCAAATGTTTAAAGCAGCTATCAAAGGGAAGCTTAAACTTTTAATAGCAAATTAGCAAAATCACCCAACTACTTTAATAAGTAAACTCAAATGCTTATCTTTGTCTTATTGTATGTCATTTTGTGCTTTTTAACTATAAAAAACTTAATTAAACACCTCATACAAATGACATCTAATTAGATTTTTATAAGAATATTAAAAGACCGATAATAAAAAGAAACAATATTAGATTGATTCTTTTACCAATAAAATACTTCTTCATGATCTCATTGGATGCAACAGACTTATCAATTTGGGTCATTTGACCAATCTTTTCTTCTAATGTCATTCTTTTCATCAAGTCTTTGATCCGAACATTCATCGGTTGCTTTGGATCTTTGTATTTGAAGTACTCAGCTTCAACCATGGAATTCCAGCAGCTCATCACCATAATCAACAAAGCTAAAGGTTTCAGTTATGATTTTGAATCAAGAATCAAAATAAATTGATTTGGGCATATTTTTAGGTTACTTTGAATCATGAATCAAAATAATATATGATTTGGTGTTTTGATGGTTTTGAATCCGGACGCATTTTTTTGGGGGATATGAATGGAATTGATTTGATTAGCTGAAGATCAGGGATGATAACTGTGTGTGAATGGCTGTGTTCTTGGTGGAAAGAGGTGAGAATGCATGTGTCAAAGAAATAGGTGGCATTGCCAGTTAATTAAATGTTGCTAGCATGTCATTTAAGTGTGCCAAGTGGCATTAGTGAGTTGGCATGTTCCTCTATTATATATGTGGGGAGATTCCACCCAATGTTAAGCTGATAAAGCCACTACTTCAACATGCTTTTAGATTACAGAAAAAAGAAAACTACACGGCTATAGAAATTTAGAAAGAAAAGTAGAAGGGGAATTATAATAAATCTTTATAATATAGATGGCTAACTGTAATATTTTTTACTATAAAGTATAATCCCATAATGTACGTATTACAATACGTATCCTTTATCTACCTTGCTGATTTTCACGATTTAGCGTAGTGAAAAACCCTAAAAATCACCACAATTAACGTTTCATCCAATGGAAGGAACTGCGGTAAATCTTACTCCTGGAGCAATATCGAAGCTATTGACCGGTGATCACAAGATGCACCTTAGGATGCCGGTGGTTCAGGTGATAGATATCAAGCGTATCGGGAATCAAATTATGGTCGTCCGTGATGGAGTTGAAAAGATAGATTGTTACAAAATTGTGCTTTCTGATGGTTTGACTTTCGATGATGACGTTAATATGGGTGAAGAGGTTAACAAGTTGGTTAGATCAAAGCAGTTGGAAAAAGGTTCCATTGTTCAACTGACTCACTATTGGACTAGTGGCCTAAGTGATATCAGGTATGTACTATATCATATTCTTTATTTTTTTAAAGTATACTATGATCACCTGACTTATACATAAATATTTTGTGCAATCCTATTTTTAGATCAATTTCTGTTCTCGGCTTGACTGTGATTTGTAGCAAGTGTGACATCATTGGTGATCCAAAACCATTCCCTCACGATACTACATTCGATCAGGATGAAGATGCTGACACACAATTTGATAAAGTTTGAGTTGAGAGCTTCAAAATATTTATTTGCCAATGCACCAGTTAAAATGTATATGGCATTTTTTTTTTCCGAACAGCTCAAAATGTATATGGTATTATGGTATATACTTTCATTTATTGTGCACGTACTCAATGAAGGTGAAGGTAACATACAAGAAACTAAAGATATATGAAAGACTTTAAACATGTGGTTTGTCTGTTACTACTATTTTGTACTGAGGTTGGGATTTTGATCTTTATAATTGAACGTACTTCAGCGATTTTGGCTTACGTGAATGTATATATTTGCAATCAAAGAAACTAAAGAGGGCATAGTTTCACTTTTATGTATCTTCTCTACAAGAGCCATGTCCATGTCTAATTATTAGTTTGTGATGTGTCGTGGCTTTAGCGAGCTTTTTATAAATTTAGATATATGCTTTATCGAAGAACTTTGTTACTACCCCCATCCCAAAATAAATATTTAGTTTGACTCTAAGAGTCAAACTGGTTCAACTTTAACATTATTTATTTTTGCGAGTGTTATATAATTTTGATGCAAAATATATAAATGAATTACGTTTTAAGTGTGTTTTTCATTGATATAACTTTGTATCAAATATTATATAACACAAAAACAAATATTTAAGGTCAAAGTTGAACCAATTTGACTCTGAAAAGTCAAACTGGATACTTATTTTGAGACGGAGGGAGTATAATATAGTTGCAATTATTCGTCGGTTAAGTGTAATTAATCTATGTATAGGGATTTAGTTTAAATTAGGATTGTTTGGTGTGCAAAGTAAATAAGGAAATTATGGAATTCGAATTCCAAAAGGATTGTACCCCCTCATCTCTATAAAAGGAAGTGAGGGATGCTAGTTTGCACATTCTTGCTTCCCTATTTGTTAATTAATACAATGTAACGGTTGGGGTTATGTGCGTGTTTATTTTGAGTCAACATTCCGCGCTAGCTTACAAGGTTTGTTGGTCTTTTTTACCAACAAACTTGTTCCTTATGCAATAGAGGATCTTGCCGACTTGCCAATGTTAAAGCACAATGGCGGATCTAGGAATCCGAAGTAGAGTATGCAAAACCTCGTAAAATATTTTTCCTTATATTTAAGGCTTTAGTTCGGGCTATTTTTTTGTTCTGGTTTCTTTTTCCAAATACAAATTGTGTGTCATTTTTTTTATAGGCCTAATTGATTTGGTTTATCATGAACTACGAACAAGGTAGTAAAAAAAACATATTCTTAATTCATTTACGCCAAACGTCTTACATAACAACAGAGAGAACCATAACAACTTGTGAAATCGGACTTTAATAAACTACAATCACATTTTTTAAGACATATATGACATACAAAAACAAAGGTTAACCTCCAAATTATTGAACTTGTAAAGAAAAACTTGGAACAATTTTTTAGTTTTAATGAAGATAACTAAAAAGCCTGAAAATATAGATAGCTAATCAAAAGTTCTAAATGCTTAGTTGGGCATTTGAAATCTATGTTTAGACTTAGGCTGAACACAATGGTTGGGTTGGGGGAGAGGTCAACCGACCAAAACCATCGGTTGCCCCATTGTGGAGAGAAGGTTGTCGTCGGTTGGTTGCGTTGGGTTGGCCAACCTAGTTCTTATAACCGAGTGAAATCACACTATTTTGGACCGTTTGATATTAAAACAAAAAAAAAAACTTAGGTCACCACTGTGGCAACTAGGTCGTCGGAGAAAGAAAGCTAATGTGGCACAGGTGCCCCAGGCTGCCATTGTGTTCAGCCTTAAGAGAAAAAATAATAATAAATAAATAAATAAAAGAGTTAATTACATAATTGGTCCTTGTGGTTTGTCGGATCTTGCAGAAAATGTCCCTGTGTTTTTTTTTTACGGGTCATGTCCTCGTGGTATGCAAAAGTTACGGGTTTGGTCCTTTGACAGGTCATGCTGTTAGTTGACTGTTAACTTGGCAAACCACAGGGACGATTTATGTAACTAACCCAAAAAAAGAAAAAAAAGAAAAAAATGATTAAAAAAAAGAAAAATTGTTTAAAAAAAAAAAAAAAAAAAAAAACTAAAAAAAAAACGAAAAATTGTTTAAAAAAAAAACGTTTACAAAAAATATTTATTACACTTAAATTGGTGCTTATGTATAATGTGAGGGCCTAAGAGAACTTTTTTTTTTTTTTTATTATTATACTTAAATTTTGGGCTTACGTATAACATGAGGGCCTAAAATTTTTTTTATTAAACTTTAAAAAATGAAAAATAAAAAAATTAGGCGTATTTTGAAAAATAAAAATGAAAACGTATAAAAATGGATGAAAATATACAAAAATTTAATGCGTATTTTGTACGCATTAAAAATCCATTTTGTACGCATTACAAATTTTTGTACGCATTTTGTAAAAATTTTTGTACGCATTTTGCACGTATTTTGTAAAAAAAAATTACGCATTTTGTACGTATTTTGTATGCATTTTGTAAAAATATTTGTACGCATTTTGTAAAAATATTAGTACGCATTTTGTAAAAAATTTTGTAGAAATTTTTGTACGCATTTTGTACGTATTTTGTACGCATTTTAATGCGTATTTTGTACGCATTAAAATTTTAAGCCCTCACGTTGTGAGGGCCTAATTTTTTTATTTTTCATTTTTTAAAGTTTAATAAAAAAAGAATTTAGGCCCTCGTGTTATACATAAGCCCAAAATTAAAGTATAATAATTTTAAAAAAAAAATTCTCTTAGGCCCTCACATTATACATAAGAACCAATTTAAGTGTAATAAAAAAATTTTGTAAACTTTTTTTTTTTCAAACAATTTTTTTTTTTAAAGTTTTTTTTTTTAAACAATTTTTCTTTTTTTTTAATCAGTTTTTTTTTAAAGTTTTTTTTTTGTTTTTTGTTAGTTACATAAATCGTCCCTGTTGTTTGCCAAGTTAACGGTCAACTAACAGCATGACCCGTCAAAGGACCAAACCCGTAACTTTTGCATACCACGAGGACATGACCCGTCAAAAAAAAACACAGGGACATTTTCTGCAAGATCCGACAAACCACAAGGACCAATTATGTAATTAACTCTAAATAAAAACTACTACACAAACCCATCCAATAAAAGTAAATATATTTCATTTCTCTTCTCTACTACTTGCTATGTTTGGCGACACATAGTAGTAAGCTGTAAGCAGTAAGCAGTAGTTGTTTATTTAAAAAAACGTGTTTGGTAACGTAGCTGTAACAGTAATTATAAAGTGTAAAATTATGAAAAATGTCATATACACATTAAAAAAAATGATTAAACAAATGAGGGTGATATATGTAATTTCAGAAACTAAATGCTTGAAGCAATTCATGAATGCTTATTCAAGAAGTATTTAGATTGGAGCATTAACACAATATTCAAACACTTTTTGAGGTGTACCAAACAAGCTTTTCATCTCAAATGCTTATCGCTTGTCGCTCCTAAATGCTTCGAAATAATTGTTGCCAAACATGACCATAATGTATGCATATGCATTTCTTAAACTTAAAATGTTTAAAATTTGAGTAATGTTGATTGCCTATAATACCCCTTAAATTTAAATGCTTAAATAACAAGTTTACAATTTTACTTTTCGTTTCAAAACAAGTTTAAGTTACACCATTGCTCTATCAATACCGATCTTTGCTACTTTTAAAATGTCAACTTTTTAAATGACAAGTTTTTAAATATTGGTCAATCTCTACGTGTTTTTCAATTTAAAAGAAAAAACACACGGTTGCTCAATATAAATTACATATAAAAAGTGAGTAATTTTCTTTATAGCTTAAAAAACCTAAAAATGAGTAATGTGTTATACTTAAAAGACCTTTTTATTGTTACTTCTGACAAGAAACAGTTTGACTTATTTTTAAATATGTTTTCGTCTAACTATAATTAAAAAGTTTATCAATCACATTTAATACATACTATATAGAGTTAATTACATAAATCGTCCTTGTGGTTTGCTGATTTTTACGGATTTTGTCCCTATGCTTTTTTTAGGCGGGGCATGTCCTTGTGTTTTGATTTTTATGGATCCTGTACAATTTTCGACCCAAGTCCAAACGATCGTTAAAAAGGACCTAACTTGACATTGATAGACTAACGTGAGGGTTAACCTTGTAATTTGGATTTTCCCTCACAAAATACAAACCACTATTTATGTAATTTACGCTTAAAAAACAACTTATTTAAAAATTATTTTACGATTTTTTTTAATTTTATTATAATAAATTAATTTTTTTTTAAAGTTATAGTTTTATTAAAAAAATAATTTTATAATAAAATTAACAAAAAATTTTAATTTTAATTTTATTATGCTAAATTTAAAAAAAATTAACAATTTTATTAAAAAAAAAAAAAAAAAAAAAAAAAAAAACTTTTTAATTTTATTATGAGAGTATAAAAAAAACATTCATTTTATATGTTTTCGTCCGTTTTATACGTTTTCGTTTATTTTTGAACGTTTTTATATGTTTTCGTCCGTTTTTATACTTATTTATATGTTTTATATATTTTTTTACGATTTTGGACATTTTTCTACGATTTTTTTCATTTTGGATGTCCTTATACATTTTATACGCTTTCAACCTTTTTTGTACGTTGTTTTCATACATTTTCTTATGGTTTTTATACGTGTTTTATAAGTTTTTTTTTTTGTAATAGGATTATACCCGGTGAAAAAAGTGTTTTATAAGTTTTCATAAGTTCTGTTAGTTTTTATACGTTTTTGTACGAAAACGCATAAAACATACAAAAATGTAATAAAAGCGAAAAAAAAAAAAAAAAAAACAAAAAACGAAAGAAAACGGATGAACACGCATAATAACGTCCAAAAAGGAAAAAAATATAGTATAAAAACGGTTGAAAACGTACAAAAATTGTAAAAAAATGTACAGAAACGTATAAAATCGGATGAAAACGTGTAAAACGTACGAAAACATAAAAAATGGACGAAAATGCATTAAAACTTATAAAAACTTAAAAAAGAAAAATACAAAAACGTATTAAAAATCATTTAGTACATAAGCCCAAAATTAAAAAAATAAAGTTTTTTTTATTGAAATTTTTTTATTATAATAAAATTTAAAAAATTTACCATAATAAAATTTATTATTTTTTTTAAGAGTAAATTACATAAGTCATCCGGTTTGTATTTTGAGAGGGAAAACCTAAATTACATAGTTAACCCTCACGTTAGTCCATCAATGTCAAGTTGGGTCCTTTTTAATATCGTTTGGACGTGGGTCGAAAATTAGACATGATTCGTAAAAATCCGCAAACCACAAGGATGAATTATGTAATTAACTCTACTATATATATATTTATCATTTCAACTATATATATAACCCATCATTTGTAGAAGAAGCTATAAATCTTTTTTGTAGAAGACAAGAAATATTTCAACTAACTGGTGTCATGTTTCATTTTCAGTTAAATTATTGTATTTAAAATAGTTTTCAATTACATTTTGATTATTTTACGTTCTATGCAAAAATGTTACCTTAAACACTTAACCAATGTGTAGCAATTATAATTATTTGCCACTATAAAGTTCAGTCGCTATATATGCATAGGTACTCGTCTTATTTAAAAGAAATGTCTAATAATATAACTTATGTAACCCACGTCTTCATCATCTTCTTTAACATGAAACACTCAAACACATACCACAAGAACCCCTAAAATTGGCGATTTCTCACAACGTTATCTCCTCTACTTATTCTAGGTGTGCACTATTTTTGGGCATGCACTCTTCGACACAAAAAGCTTCATCCATGACAAAAATATAAACTACTAGGACGATCACAGGGTATGCACATGCATACCATGTGTTGGCTGGGAAAGCAGATTATGGCGGCGATGTTCCGTATGTATAAACATACAATTAACTATTCAAAAATGGTTTCCCAATACTAAAGATATACTCAAATATATCAATACTACTCTAAGGTAAACGCTTCATTAGCGCTTCATGTTTTAACTAGCATTTCCATTGTGAAATAACCTTTTTATCCATTTGTCATTTTTCTAGGGTCGTAGCCATGGGGTCACAACATACCGGTGAAATTTTGTTTCGTCGTGTTAATTTAAAAAAAAAATTATTTCTTAAATATACCCATTCTAAGAAAATCTTGAATTGTGTCGTATCAACAATGTATATGTCAAGCCAAAGTTGTTGATGATATTAATAGTATCGCTACAGGTTTTGGAATAACAAAGATAAAATGCTACTCAAAACATTTAGGTTAGCATTCATTTTTTCATGTTGTCTGATGTGAAAAATTATATATGCGAAAGAGGTGGATCTAAATTCTTAAAGATAAAGATAAACATGCTACTCAAAACATTTAGGTTGCATTCATTTTTTCATGTTGTTTGATGTGAAAAATTATATATGCGAGAGAATAGGCTGATCTAAATTCTTAAAGATAAAGAAAGTAGTAATAAGACAAAAAAAAAAAATCTACAATTTGATGAGGAAAAAAGTCATTTTGCCTATTATGTCTAAAAGTAAACAAACACACTTATTTCACTTTTTGTACCTCACAAGGAAAAAACAAACGCACTTCCTTCGATCTCTTTTTACTCTTGCGGACAAAAATAAAAAAGTGCTTTTAGTAACAAACAGCATAAAGAGAAAAGTAAGAGGGTGATTAGTAGCAAACAGTTTAAAATAATGGTTCCTAAGTAAAAGTGTCAAAATAGATGGGTGGGGTTTAAGTCACGGGTATAGATGGGTGTGGGTCTATACGAGTCCGAATGTAGATAGATCTTCTAAAAACACGAGTTTATATGAGTCCGGGTCTACATGATTTTGGTCCAGTCGACAAGATTTTTTTATCTTTTTATTTTTAATAAAAGATGAAAAAAATGAAATAAATAAATAAATCTATAATATTTAGGAGCAACCGAACTCAGCCCATCGCCTATAAATAAACCCAAACACTCGTCCCGCTCAAACCAAATCATTTTCCATTTTTCCCCAATCTTTTCCCGCGCTTTTTATTTCATTATTTCTAGGGCTTGTTTTCAAAACCCCCAAATTGAATTAACATCACCACAATTCACACTCAAATAATGGCGGTTAATCTTACTCCAGGAGGAATATCTATGCTCTTAAGCGGGAGTGATCTGAAACCGGTGCTTCAGGTGACGGATATTCAGAGAGGTTATCTGGTTCGGTTATCTGACGGTTCGTTTCACCAGAATGCGTTTCTGCCTTCTCAGCTCCGTGAGTTGGTTAGTTCTCAGCAGTTTCAGAGAGGTTCAATTGTTCGATTGACTGACTTTAGTTGTCCTATACTCCTATGATTCGTGGCCGCCCGTACGTGTTTTCCGCGCTTATGATTTATGAATTATTGCTTATTTGAAGTAATGTTTTATTTGTGTATACAGATTCATAATTGTTTTTTTATATATGATATGAATTTAGTACTGTAAACAAACCTGGGCGCCGGGCGCGTTATTTATTGAAAGAATCAACGCGAAAAATAGTTTTTGCTGGTTTAGTTAAATGAACTAGCAACATACGTTCTGCACTTACCCCGTGAGAAAACATATTTTTCGCCTTAAAAATATCTAAGGAATTGTAAAGGTTGTTTTCGCATAGGAATGAAAATAAGTAGATATATGAAACCCTTAGCAATGGTAAATAATTAATGATTGAAATAACAAATTAGAAAGAAAATAAAAGAGTTTTGATGATGTTTTCGATGATGAATTTTGGATTATGGCTGTTTTGTAAGTTTGAATATGCAGCTTAATCTTATCTTTAAGTTTCTTAACGGACACAGATACTAAAACACGGTCAATTGTTTGGTTAAACTTAAACGAATCATGAAAGAAAGTTTTTTGATTGAGACATCTCTTGCAACTATTTTGTGCAGGTTCATCGTGATTCTAGATTTGGATGTGATTCTTAGCGAGTGTGATATCATTGGTGCTCCAACAGTATACCGTGGGAATGAGAATCCTACAACTGAAATATCCATATCTTACCCAGAAGAGAGTGATTCTGATTCTGATTCTAATGAAAATGTTGATGATAGTCATCATCCACAAGAAGCACTGAGTTCATACTGATTGCAGGAAAGTTGGGTTGCATTGCAAAGAAAAAGTATAGTTCCTGTTTCTTTTATTGTGAATCGATATTACGTTTCTGTTTTGTCTAGAGGTTGAACCACGTGTCTATGTTCATGGGTAAGTAATGATCTCATGCTGTTTATAAATGTTTCTGATGATTTGGCAATGATGCTATCTAGGATAAATGCCGAGATTTAGTGGTTTAAGGAGCCTATAATTAGTCCTAGCGTATATCTTACTGCATAATCAAACATCTTAGATGTATGGTAACAGGGGTCAAAATTCATGTTGTGTTTCCCCGTTAAGCTAAATGGACAATTAATGCAAGTGTTGGAGTGCATTTAGCTATTTCATCGTGGCACGTCGACATCATTACAGTGTATAATCTCTTTTTGTTTATTTACATTGATGAATGAATGATAGGAGTAGAAAATAGTTTAATCCCACTGATAACAAGCAATTTCTGTGCACAAAGACTAGGCATAGCCACATTTCCAGTCTAGTCTTGTTTGCTTGTTATTCCATAGAGATGTTCATGGGAAATAATTGTTATCTTATGCAGATCGTGATAATCCACAGCTACTCTGTCCATTTAGGTTATGTTACTAAACTCTAACGCATGATCTGATATATATTGATGGGCTATTTGTTTATACCAATATGAGATTGTGAGTCGCATATGCTAGTACACTCACGAGTCTCGAACAGTTTCATCTTTGCAATTTAGCCACTTGTTAGTTTTGTGGCCAAAACTATTTATTCACTCATACTCTCTAAGCTTTGGACCATCAATTTCTTTATATCCTATTAACCTATATAATGATCTTTTATTTTCTATTTTTTTCAAGTCACAAGTTTTTCCTTTCAGCCCAGGTTGATGTACTCTTCAATATGTTTTTATGTCCTGTTTCTTAATACCGGTAACATGGGTATTCAGACATCGCCTATCGTTGTATGCTGTTGATAACTATGTTTATATGAGTATTTGTCTTTGTATTCACAACCTTAACAGAGTTTACCCAACTCTCTTTTTTTGCTTTTGTTTTTCAAAATATGCTGCAATCTAAGATCCTTTGATTAACGAATCTCTTACATAATATATAATTATTAAAATCAATCTTAAAAAACTATAAACTTGGTTAATTGATTGGAGATTTTTTGTGGGCCCCACGTGTCGTGTACTCGTGTCTAAAAGCAGTTGACCATCGTCGCTATAACTCTTAGAGACGGTGTTGTGTCAACGACGCATTGGCGACGACTTTTGGAAAGGACCCGCGTCATCGCTAAAAGCCCCAAACGTTGTAGTGAAGAGAAGAGACCAAAAACATCGATCAAGCAATATTAAAGAAGATGAAATCACCGCAGCTGCATGAGTGAATAAATAGTTTTGGCCACTCCGAAAATATCCCCAATTAATACGGGGCGGGTTTGAAGAGAACTTTGATAATCGGGTTTGGGGATAGGGATAGTTGCCCCACCAAAACCCCCCTCGTTGCCATCCTTAGATATAAGAGTGTAGGAATTAACCTCATATCCGCACTGATGTTTTCTTGTTTTTAAAAAAGATTTTATATTTAACTATATATTATTTTAATCTTATCTTATCTTAACTATATTTATCTTTATCTTTACTACTTATAAATCAAAATACTGTTTTTGAAACTAAATTTTTTTAAGAAAGAGTAAAGTGATTTGTCTAATTTATCCATGATTAAAAATTATCACAACATTCACCATTAAATTAGTAATTTTATATATTGTTTAATCCTCAAACTTTTATTATTTTTCGTTTATAACCCATAAACTATTTTCTCATAATAACTACAAATTGAACTCGTAGCTCGTAAGTGTTGCATCAAGAGTTACACAAGAACCACAAGTTTACAAGTATAATCATTAGCCGCTATAAATTGTCGCTTTGCGCGGATATTCATCTAGTTAAATACATAGAAGAAACAACATTTCTTGAGAGCTTAAAAATGTAAAAAAAAAATGAGTAAAGTGATTTGACAAAAATACCCCCATTATGTTTAGTGGTTTAAATTTGAACTTTTTTTTTTTTTGTTAATTAGTCAATTACATTCAATTAACTTACATATATAACACACCTATTTTTGCCATTTACCATTTGTAGAAAAAGATTGGGTTTTCCGTTAATCATTAATCACACTAATGTTGATTACATTGTTAAGCAAGCTTTTAACCATAACGAGGTTAATATTAAAGTGTTTTATTTTGTTTATTGCGCTTTTATGTTATACCAATTGCTTACTAATTTTTCTTATATATACTTCATATTCATCTTAATCCTAACTTCTACATGTTAACTACAATATCGCAACTATAATTATTTGTTGTTATAAATTTTTATCACTATGCACGAGTAATCGTCTAGTAAAGCAAATATTTTTTCTTAAATGCTAATGTTGATGGACAAAAATACCGTTAATGTTCATGATAAAAAAGTTTGTTCTTTTAAATTTAGTTATTGTTATGTTTAACGGTTTATTTTAAATTTTGGTTTTAATTAACACCATGTAAAAGTTGATTTTAAGTGTGATTTTAATTAACATCCATATCGAAGACATATTCTTTTATATAACACGATTATTTTTACCATCCATGATTTGTAGGTTTGTATAGAAGATGAATAACATGAATGCTCTAAATAATAATGATGATGATGTTCAAGGGTCATTTAATGGCAAAAAAAATTGTGACTATCATTCTAAGATGTGTTAGTCTCAAGTTCAATTTCTATTATGTGCAAACAATCTAAAAGTGGTCACACCAACCTCTTAAAAGTTGAGGGCTTTAACCGGTTTAAGTTTGTCTGGCAATGAGTTCAATCGGTGGATTAGTCGGTTAAAATATCGAAAATCATTATTACCCAAAAAAAAAAGCTCTTACCAAGAAATTTTATGTGATGAATAACGTGCATCATTAGCTATTTTAAAATAGTTTTTAGTTTTCACTCTCAGTTTTAATAAATGTTTTTATACATTTTTTGATATTTTAAAACCGTTCTGTAAGTTGAATAATCGTATATTACAATATCTTTAATAAATTCTAGATTATTTTACGTTATATGCATGAGCGATATATGAAACAATTAACCACAATGTCACAACTATAATTATTTGTCGACATAAATTCTCATTGTCATGCGCGGTTACGCTCCTAGTATATATATGTGCGGTTTAAATATATGAGTTTTAAATAAATGGGATTTGCTAAATACAATCCTATGGATTTTGTTTAAGTATTCAAAATTTATGAAAATAACAATTAATAAACTCTTATATTCTATAATTATGAAAGCGGTAAGTGATCTTAACTAAGGAATGTTTAGTGTTTATTAAATTTTAATTATGTGATTATGGAATGCTTATACAAAACTCATAGAGTTTGTTTAGCAAAACCCTAAATATATTTATTTGATTTTTTCAGATAATTTACCTTAATTAAGAGATGCTATTAATCTACACTACCAGAGATTATATCATTTCTCCTAAACTTTTTAAGATTTTCCAATACAAATTTTAAACAAATACATTTATGCACATGGTACAAATGATGAAAGCTGCTAAATAAATTGGCCATCCTTTATTTGCCATAGTATAAACCAACCACATGTTTTTATAATTTACAATCTTCATTTATTCTTTTTATCAAACGCCCGTATTATATTTATTGCCGTAAGAAACAATGAGCGAGTATGCTCTATAATATTATCGTCATTCGTCACAAAAAACATAAAATCAAAAAATGTTAATCGCCGAAAGTTATAGTCTTGCCGCCGCAATGCTCGGTTAACTGTTGTTATGTAAATAACAAAGTTGTGCATCGATAGAAAAAAATTGTGATAAAAGGAATGTTTAACCACTACTTTTATTTAAGGAAGTGTTTTTAACATAGAGTCGGTTAATATAGTCGGCTAATTGTATCCTTATTTTACTATAAAACCATGCATGATCGCCTATATATATTTACATTGGTATTGTTTCATAACCTACGATTTTACCTACAAAAACCATAAACACGATTCTTCAAACTTCATTCGATCAAAGTCATGACTTTACCTAAGCTTACACCAATACAGAAGCTGGCAACCTACAAATCCACAAAGACTGATCCGAACCCGGTAGTTCATGACAGCCTTCCTCCTGACGAACACCCTCTTTTAAAGTGTTATTATAGTGTGACTCCTTCGGTTGAAGATGATAATCATGACAGCCTTCCTCCTGACGAACACCCTCTTTTAAAGTGCTATTATATTGTGACTCCTTCGGTTGAAGATGATAATCATGACAGCCTTCCTCCTGATGAACACCCTCTTTTAAAGCGCTATTATAGTGTGACTCCTTCGGTTGAAGATGATAATCATGACAGCCTTCCTCCTGATGAACACCCTCTTTTAAAGTGCTATTATAGTGTGACTCCTTCAGTTGAAGATGATAATCATGACAGCCTTGAAGATGATAATCATGACAGCCTTCCTCCTGACGAACACCCTCTTTTAAAGTGCTATTATAGTATGACTCCTTCGGTTGAAGATGATAATCATGACAGCCTTCCTCCTAACGAACACCCTCTTTTAAAGTGCTATTATAGTGTGACTCCTTCGGTTGAAGATGATAATCATGACAGCCTTCCTCCTGACGAACACCCTTTTTTAAAGTGCTATTATAGTGTGACGTCTTCGGTTGAAGATGATAATCATGACAGCCTTCCTCCTGACGAACACCCTCTTTTAAAGTGCTTTTATAGTGTGACGTCTTTGGTTGAAGATGATTATCATGACAGCCTCCCTCCTGACGAACACCCTCTTTTAAAGTGCTTTTATAGTGTGACGCCTTCGGTTGAAGATGATAATCATGACAGCCTCCCTCCTGACGAACATCCTCTTTTAAAGTGCTTTTATAGTGTGACTCCTTCGGTTGAAGATGATTATCATGACAGCCTTCCACCAGATGAACACCCTCTTTTAAAGTGCTCTTTGTTTCAAATAAATAGTTTAGTTGTTGTTATTGAGTTGTTATTGTGTTATTGAGTTGTTTCAAATAAATGCTAGGTCTTGTTCCTCTTAGAAGTTTAACGATTTAGCTATGTTTTGCTTTTGAATATATTGCATAGACTGCTCATATATGTTTGTTATACCTGGTTTATAACGAAGTACCAAGTGAAAAATTTTATGTTTTTTATATATGTATAGCATTATATATCTTTACTTGGCATGCATGAGTATTGTGAATTCCCAGTTTTTGGTGAAATATGCTCGCTATAGTGTACGTAAGATGAAACACTTTAATCAATCCCTAAATGGTGAATATTTTCTCACACAGATGAGTGAAGCAGTGGAACATAAAGGAATATGGACTTACGTTAGTGTCATAAATGTAATTTGTATCCAATATCTTTTTCATGGTAGGATTATTGAAATCATTGATCTGAATGTAATTTGTATCGAAAGTGATATCGTTGGGTATCCAAAACCATTCCCTTATAACAAAACCTCTCCGATTGAAAAATATACGCATCAAATTATGTATCAAGTGGTGATCCCAATCACAATGAATATGTTTATCATAGCCATTCTGTAGAAGAACATCTCGCTTCAAGACAAAAACCGCCCGCTTCAGCAAAAAAGTGTTCTTGTTCTCAAACTCAAAGAGTAGAACTAAAACGTCAACCAAGCAATATTAAAGAAGATGACATCACGACATCCGCAAAAGATACTACTAAAGATGCGAGTAAGACTATGGAGAAAAAGAAAGATGATGAGAATGGTGCTTGCTTTGAAAAATTGGAGAAACTTGGATGGGGAACTAGAAAACCCATAGTACGACACTGCTCATTTTCTTTTTGTTGAAAGTGCATAGGAAACTTTGGTTGCTTTTGAAGCTGGAAAGTTGTGGGAAACGGGTTAAGAATGCTGGAAAGAAGTTTGGGCTTTTTAATTGTTTCACAGAAAAAGTTTAGCCCCTGATTTTGTTTTGAATGAACGTAATGTTCTTGTTTCGTTCTGAAGTTGAACTGCACTTCGTGTATGTTTTGCTTTTTTTGAATATTGCAGACTGCATAAATGTTTTCTAGAAATACCAAGTAACATGATGAAATTTGCAATACCACTTTTATGTTTTTGCCATATCGCAGCAGCAAATTATTATATAACTTTACTTGAGATGCTTAATTTTGGTGAATTCCTGGTTCTTGCTGCTAAATTTGCTATACCAGGAAGTCATTAGAGACCATATCCTTGTTAATAAAACTTAATTGACGTAAATTAAAGAAGAAACATTGTGGGTTTATCGTAAAGCTTGATTCAATCAAAATCAATCTCTAGTAGAACTCAAATGGATACTCGGTTAGGGTCTGTTAGACGTGACATAAAAACCTTCTAGGTTACCTTGTTATTCATTCACTACTTTTTAATGTACAAGGGACCTAAACCTACAAGCGGGCCAACTAACATAGCCCGTCTAACCTCATCTTGCAATTCGAGTGACGAAATTGCGAAAGCTCATATTACAACAACAAATAAAAACAAAGCAAAATAGTTAGGGTCCGTTTGGTAAAGGGGTCTTGGGACCCAGTTTTGGGATCAGTCCGAAATTTGGCTATTTGGTTGAAGTTTTAGATTTGACAAATGCTTGAGGGCCCACCAAATTGAAAGGAGGGAGACCTGATAGGTTTTCTCTCTCTTACTCGTGGGTTTTGAGAATATTCTCTCAAAATTTGATTTTGGACCACATGTATTGTAATAATTATTATTATAAGTTTTGTAAATATTAGTTTATTTATTTTTTTAATATACTTTCTCTCTCCAAATCCAAATCCAAATCCAAATACAAATCCTAATCCAAATCTAAATCCTAAACCCATCTACAAACCAAACGGGCCCTTATACTAATAAGTAATCAAGCCTTTGATAGCACCCGGCCAATCTCGAATTAGAATCACCGCCTACACCAATCAGATGCTTCGTCACACGTTATAAGTCCAAACACTCGTCGTAAAAAAGTCACTCTTTTTCGGATTATGAGACTGTGTACCTATCAAAGCCTTGATTTTTTAACCCAGGTCGGGACTTGATGTAGGTTTTAATCAGTTCGGTTCAAGTATGTGATCCAACGTTTCAAAAGACTTGTTTCATTAACTTTTATTTTTCTATTTCACAAGTTTTTAAAAAGCAATATATGGAATCAATTAATAAATTTTCTAATTAAAACACAATTAAACAAGATCTCATAAAATTAATTTTATTAATTTCATTACCCTTTGTATATATTTTGTACTTTTTACTTTTTCTATATTTTTTGATTTTTATAATTTGTAAAACTATAAAACAAAAAGTACCGAAAAATAAAGTATGACAAAAAATACGTAACATAAACTGACAAAAAACATAAAATGTAAAACAGGAACCGATAAAAAATTGTCTTGTAATATTAATTGAGGGAGTAAATGGTAAGCCAATGATAAAGGTATGCATAATAACACCTATTTTTAAAAATCTACAGTATTACGTATTGTATATGTAACTAACTATATAGGTAGTAACTATAAAATTCTACTCGGATATAAAGTAAAGTAACCAAAAGGCTTTTATTTCCCTCACTTTATATGTCATCTTTAAGGCTTATTTTGAAAACCCCAAAATTAAATCACCACGATTCACAAAAACTAAATAATAGCGGTAAATCTTACTCCAGGAGCAATATCGAAGCTAATGACTGGTACATGTTATATGACTTTTGTGTTTGGCTAATGCTCGCTTGGGAATAGGGGTATTCATCGGTTCAGTTATCGGTTTGTTCGGTTCGGTTTGTTCGGTTAATTCTTTTTTTGGTATAACCGAAAACCGAACCGAACCGAATTTAAATTAAACTGAACCTAACCGAAAACCGAACCCCCAATAACCGAAAACCGAACCGAATAACCGAATTACCTAAATTTATTCATTTATTCATTTATTTATATATATTTTTTGAAAAAAAAAGTAATTTTCAAGCTTAAAATATATATATATATATATATATATATTATAAAAGAGTTTTAATATATTTTTTAATATAAATATATAAAATATATATATATTTATTAATTTCGGTTTTCGGTTCGGTTTTCGGTTGGGATGGCTAAAACCATAACCGAACTTTTATTTCAGTTCGGTTCGGTTTTGGCGATTTTGGTTCGGTTACGAGTTCGGTTCGGTTATTTTCGGTTCGGTTCGGTTTCGGTTTTCGATTTATTCGGATATTACCCAACCCATGAACACCCCTACTTGGGAAGCTGTTTTCAGGGCGATGTATGTTGGGCTTTGAGCTAATGGGCCGGTTCTAATAGTATTGGCTTTAGTCATGAATTGATGAATTATGTAATGCCATCTAGACATGCACACAAGAACCGTTTTTTAAAAAAACCGCACAAAATAACCGGAACCGGTTTTCAACAAAACCGGTTTTTACTATACCGAAACCGGTTTTAGTAAACCGAACCGGTTGTACCGGTTTTAAGTTTTTCCAGCCGACCGGTTTTTACCGGTTCTAAACTGGTAAACGGTTTTAAAACCGTTAAAACCGATTTTTTAATCGAAAACCGGTAAAAACCGGTCAGCGCAAAAGTCAAAACTACCGTTGGAATTCAAAACTACCGTTGGAATTCAAAACCGGTGAAAACCGGTCAAAACCGGTTTTGAAAACCGGTCAAATTCTGATCGTTGGAATTCAAAACCGGTTTTCACCGGATTTCACCGGTTTTCAAAACCGATCGGGTGTTTAGCGAGCACTGTTCATCAGTAGCCGTTGGGGCTTGTTTTTGACCTTTTTTTTTTTTTGTTTTTTTTTGAATTTTTGAGTATTTTGAAGCTAAAACTTGTAGTATAAATATGTGTATTGGGTTGAGGCTTAAAAGACATCAAATCTCTCTTTAATCTCTCTAAAACTCTAATTTCTTTATAATGGAAAACACACAATCACAACAAGCTTCCACTAATCCTCCCTCCGTTGGGTCTTCCCGGTCACGAAAACATTACACACAAGATGATGTTGCTCATGTTAAACCAACTTCACGAAATCCCGAGGTTTTTAATCATATGGATTTGTGTATTATAAAGGATGGGACGAAAAAGGCGCGTTGCAAAAAATGTTTGAGCTTTTATGCTTCCGGGGCTAACACTACACTAAAGGGTCATATAGCCAAATGTTCCGCGGTACCTCAAAATGCCGACGGTACTATTGGTGAGGATGGTCAAATTTGTGTATATGATAATGATGCGCTTCAAAGAGATTTTGCGGGGTGGGTCATTCAACATACTTATCCATTCAACCTCTTCGACAACGCCAAGCTTACGGCCATCGTCAAAAAGAGGCTACACTCGCGGTATAAACAAGTAAGTCGTACTAAACTTACAAGTGATGCTTTTAAATTATGGGAAACGGCTAAAAATGATATTATTAATGGTTTTCGAGATTATAAATATGGTGTTTCTATAACTACGGATGTTTGGACCGCACCACATGATTAAACCAATGAGCCGTAACGGCTAAAATGATATTATTACGGCTCATTGGTTTAATCCCGAATCTTGGTTATTAATGAAACGGACAATTGCTTTTAAACTATTTGGTTATCCTCATGCGGAATCTAATTTAAGAAAAAATTTACATGACACTTTAATTGAATATAATTTAGATGATAAAGTTTTTACGATTTCACTAGATAATGCATCTAATAATACTAGAGATATGAAATTGTTAAAATTACGTATAAAACCCATTTTAGATGGTGCTTTTTTTCATTCCCGTTGTGTTGCTCATGTTATAAATTTATCCGTTCAAGCGGCATTAAAAATATGTGAGAGATTACGTTTGACATTTAGGGGTATGTTAACAAATATATATCGCTCGAGTAATGAACGACAAATGAACTATAAACGTTTTCGTAAACAATGTGGTGAACCATTCCTAGGACCGAAATTTGATACACCTACTAGGTGGAATTCTACTTGCATTATGTTTGAAAATATATTACGACAACGTACTACTTTAGATGCTTTTAATGAATTACTTGTTGAAAAAAACCGTTCTACTTCGATAGATGACCAAGATTAGGAACGACTACATGCTTTAACTATTTTTTTACAAGTTTTTAAAGAGGCAACAACTATAGTATCGGGTGTTAGTGCAAATATATACGATATTTAATCTATTTTGCTAGTTTACCTTTGGTTTATACTCCACCGCACTTAATCCTGGAGGCGTTTGTTTTGATTGATGACAAACATGTAATGCGGGCGGTTCGTCTCGAATGACAAGGGTAAATAAACCATAACGTAAAATGTACAAGTTACTTGTAATTACACTTTGTCTCAACATACATTCAACACCTCTCATGTAACTTGTAATACATAACGTAAAATGTACAAGTTACTTGTAATTACATTTGTCTCAACATACATTCAACACCTCTCGATGTCTCAAGTCCTCGTATGTTACAACACAGTTCGTACATGTTTGTTATGTGGCATTATGATCAAACCCATTAACAAATCATTTAGAATGTTTAAAATACGTTTAGAGTCACTAAGTATTTTAATAGGTTAACCATTCTATTTCGAACCTCATTTTACATTTTGCATTCACAAGTATTTCAAAAGGTAACTAGACATTTTATCAACTAGTTACATAATACATTTTACAAGTTTACTTTGATAAACCTTTAATCTAAAATGGAAATACATGTTACATCATGTCATGCATCATCTTTGAAATCCTTGGAAGATCACTTGAATATTTTGGTTAGATTGACACTCAATATTTCAAATGTGATCTTAGTAAGATTTGGTAATATCTTGGAAAGATTTGAAGAAAGATTTTTAGATTTTATGTCGGTACCCACGGCACCAAATTGTATAAAGGACGGAACCCTTTTAAGGGTCCGTGGTCCGTGGACGCTCTGTCCACTTTGGCTATAAATAGAAGCCCATTGTTTTCCCATTTCTTCACCACTTCAAAGCAAATCTTCTCCACCTTCTTGCATACATTTAGATCAATCATTAACAATGTAGTAACACACATTAAACACCCTAATGATCATGATCATAATGCTTCTAACATTCATCTTTGTTGTAAGCATACTCTTTGATCAACCAAGGAAATCTTGGAGATCTAGCCATCCCCACTCACCACAAGTTGAAGATCTATCACAAGAAGTTTAGGGAACTTGTGATCTTCATCATGAAGGCTTCCTATCAATGGAAGTTCATTTAGAAGTAGTTATTCATATCCATTAGACATTTGTGTCATGGATCATTAGTGTAAACATCATTGCATCATAACAACACTTTCACCAAACTAGATTAGATGGTTTATGTGTTTGTGCCATAAAACACAAGGTTTATTATGTTGGGCCATAAAACATATTGGGAGTGGTTGTACCCTTGTAAAAGAACTCGACATCTAGCTTAGTGTCGGAAATATTGTATAAGCGACGTTAGGTTGGTTCTACCTCGAACTAGAACCCGGTATTTAGCTTTGTACCGGAAAAAGTGTAGCGACGATTGTAAGGTTTTCTCCGCCGAGAAGGGAGCTTGTTGATTTAGTGAAGTAACTCTCGAGTTGGGTACTCGGGAGTGGAGTAGGCGGAAAGAAGATCCGTGACCGAACCACTATAAATCCTCGTGTTCGGTTTGCACTTTCCTTTCTTTATCTCTTTACTTTTATACTTGCACTATACTATTGTTTGTGATGTGGTTTGATGTTCATGATTGTGTGACAACTTGGTTTACCATGCTTTATATTAGTCACAAACAATAATTGGTACTTTCATATTATAACAAGCTTCATAAGCGATTTGATACTAAAGATCTAAAGTTTTAAGCGGTAGCGTATTCACCCCCCACGTTTCCACAATTGGTATCGAGCCACGTAGCTCGTATTTTCAAAACAAATGGTTTTTAAAATAGAGTACGATCCATGTATCAAATTACCATTGAAGCGAAAAATAATATGAAAATGCTTTGCTTGTTATACTTAGAAATTTTGTTGTTAAATGTAACTTTGTATACAAGCTTGAAGGTTTTCTTGAAAAGTAAAAAAAAAAAAAAGTTTGTTGAAAGAACTAGTAAGTATTGTATTGTGTGCTCATAGAAAATTTACGAAGAAATATGATTTTAAAAAAGTGTTTGGGATAACTATAAATCTAGTTGAAAAATCACCTCAAGTAAATGTTTAAGATAAGTTACATAAGTAGATATATTGTTAAATATGTGTATTATATGTTTACTATGAAATCTAGTAAGTCGCACACGTTTTCTCTATGTCAAATACTAGTTTTGGTGAATCATCTCGAGGACCACGGCACCAAATCTTATAAAGGCGGATCCCTTTATTTGGTTCCGTGGAATCCGTATGTACTGATATCAGATTTTGGGCAACTTCAAAAATCATAACTAATTAACCGTAAGTCCGTGCAGTCGAGCCACCTATCATTTTAAAGGGAATTGAGTCTACTTTCATTTAAAAATACTCTCATGGCCTGAGTCTAATTTTAAATAAGTGAAATAGACCAAATACTACAGTATGTCTAAAATATTGAGTTTCGCTTTAACATAAAAACTCAAAATTTTGAATCAAGCAATTTAAGTTGGTATTCTTAGAACTTTGATACAACTTCCTTTGAAACTAAATAATTTGGTAATATGTTTAAAGAAAACTAATCAAGCTTGGTATACATCGTCATATTTAAACGCAAAATGACGAAAAGTGTCTTTCTTGTTATGATATGCTAAATGACCACTTGTTTATGTTGTTTGCATATATGTTGCTTGCTTATTTTTCAAATTGTTGTTTACACTTGTTTGTTTGCATAATATAAGTGTCAATCTTGCCATGTTATTTATTCACTTGTTTGACGATTTCTTGTTTATGCACAATAGGTTATTTGCTAGATTTTGTGCACTAAGTTGGAAAATTATTTTACCATCGCTTGTAGAATTAGATCACTTTGTTTGCATAGGTTACTAACATCTCGCATAACTTATGAAATGTCATAACTCACTTAGCAATGAGTACTAAGTAAATTAGTCAAGTACTTTGAAAAATGAAGGTGTTAAGAGAGTGTTTGGTACAAGGACAAAAACAATGTTGTATGATGTAATTTATTTGTTTTACTTTGTAGGATGATAATATGACTTAAAACAATGTTGTATGCTAACCGGTTTATGCGGTGGATAGCACAAGTGTGTTATCAAATTTTACCCATTTTCACTTTTATGTGAAAATCGTTAGTATGGTCAAAGTCTATGCTCCACTATATTTGTATATGTGGTATCGACTTTTCTAACTAGAAGTAATTAATGTCACATGTTTTAAGCAAAATTTCGTGTTTGGAAAACTCCCGACACCTAAAAATGGGTCTGTGAACTTTTACGATGTCCACGGATCGACGGCACCAAAATGTTGGTACCGTCTGTTATGTATTTTGGTACCGCCATACATGTGCAGGCGGACCGGTGGCACCAATTTAAGGGTTCCACTGTGTAAAGAAATGGTGCCGTGAATCCTACTGGTAAGTTATTGAATTTTACTAAATCCGTAATCTAATTTACCAAACTTCGTTTCTAGGATAGTTGTTAATGCATATCTTTCATACCTCACTCAACACATCCTCAATGGATTAACTTAGGATGTTTGACATGATTTTAGACACTTCCATCTCATTAGAAACTACCATCTTTGTATGGATTAACATCAAATCCATGAATACTTAGTTCCATAAATCAACACATTCAAGATGATCATTTTCACACCTTCACCGTTACTTTTCCTCAAGCTTAGCATTTCTTAAAGTAAAATCAAAATGACTAAATCCTTAACCTCAAATAAGCCACTTAAGAAAACCACTAGGATTAGCATTCGATCTTGTTGCTTCATAAACTTGAGCTCTTCATCCTCAGACTCATTACCCCTCAACATCTCATCACCCATTCAAGATTTGAACTTTCTAAACTTGAGTACTCCAACTCCACCACCAAAAATCACCCACCATCATCCAAAACAACTTCACTACCAAAGTCTCCAAAGCTTGTTCCTATCAAACTTTGTGCAACACCACCAACATCTCCTCACCCGTTTGCGGATGACTTAGATGACTTACCGAGACTAATAAACTGGACTCATTATTTGCAAAGATATCATACACAAGTCTAACATATGACTATAGATATTGTTTTGTATCTACATGTATTGCCTCACCTGGTTAACATGAAAATAATGTGTCATCCTTCAAGACAATAAGTATTTACATCGAGTCATAACTCACACATACGTTAAATACATATTATCAAGTCTTGTTATCCTTGAGTTCAATCTAAGCTTTATAACCTCAACAAATTAGGATTGACAACTTAAGTATTTCATCCGAAATATTCAAGTATATGCGACTTACGATTATAGTCATTAAAAGTCATATCCGAAAAATCAACACCCAAGTATTTTAACAACACATGTTGAAACACTTATCCAAAACAAACAACCCACGGTGCCACTTATCCTCTTTGACACCTACTATCCTCTTCTATCTTTTGGCACTATTAACCGTATTGCTCATGAACTTCCAAGAGTATACTTTAAATCAAACGTGCCCTTTCAAGGTGAACCTATACCTCACCCCTAAGCTTCATAGACATAACCAAAACTTCAAGCACTTCACCCGCTAGTTGTAGTAACCAATGAACCATAAGAATTAGTATCCGTACTTTTTGTGTTCAACATCTGTGGACAAATAATCAACCTAAGTACTCCCATAGCACAACAAACCCCTACATCACCACATCCTTATTTAGACACACTAGAAGACCTACCACCTAGATCAACCAATCCACCATCCTTGCCATCATTTGAATTCGTTGAGTGTATTGCTCAAAAAGCCCTTGTGTCCAACACTTGTACTGAATCAAATGCACGTTTGAACAAACTCAACCATCCTTTCCCACATATAAGGACTTAGATAATTCATTATGGCTAGAACCTCAACTATCAAATAAGCATGGTGCTCTTGGTAATTGTTGTCAATTTCCACTAGGTATAAGTAGTACTACCTTCACAAATAATCAAAGTATTAGTAATACTTTGTCGTTAAACTTCTGCATAAATTTCGTTAAACTTCAAATCAACATTTTAACAACATATGTTAAAATGCAATCTCAAAGCCAACATCATACACCCCAAGCAACAATGACTCTTGAGGAGTATACATAAGAAACTCGAGTGAATTCCTCTTGTCATCATCTAGTGAATATAATCTTGTGACCAAGTTTATTTAGATGGGACTATCCGATTCAAACACTTTGGCTTCATATCTTCATTTAGGAAAACATGATGTTTTGAAGAACATTATGACTAAGATTCATCGTTAAGCTTTCATTTTGTTAAAAGGATATTGTATATCCTATGCATCACTCTTGCGACATAAATAGTTGTGTTACAAGAGATTTCATTACACCTCATTAGCTAAATGATCTTGAAACAAACATCTACAAGTTCTGTGAGCTAGCATATTCAATTCATCTTGTCATACTTGTTTTCATAAGCATGATAACTTTATCCCATGGGATAATCTCATTTGTTGAAAGATACTATTTGTATCTATATCCTTTCAAGCGTACATCATAACCTAACCTTGCTCAAACCGAGTGCACATCCAAGGTTAAAACTACACAATTTTAGAGCATACACAAGATCTATTGAAGTTGGTAACCTCACTAGATTCTTGTTAAATAATGTTCCAAAGAGCTTTCTTGAGAACGTTCTTAGTTTAACATATTCTATTCTCTAGTCTTAGATGATCAATTCACATTTAAAGTACAAGATGTCATCCATTAGATCATACAATTAGTGTGTAATTTGAACAACTTTCGATTCTAAACACAAGATTAAAACACATTGTTTATCAAACACACCATTGTTAAAATTCATGTGTATAACATGACATCTTCATCTCCTTAGTTATATTGCATATTAGTTGTGTCACATTAAGCCAAGTATTGGTAAACTATCATCTTTTATACACTTTAATAGGCAAAAGTAGGAGTTCCCATCTTTCTAACATGAGAATGATTCTTGGAGAATCTATTGCACTAGAAACTCAATTTGACCTAACGGTTGAATTGCTTCACGGAGAGAAGTTGGGTATGTGGAATCACCGTAAAATGGTCGTGTTTAGCCTTAATTGAGCACCGCTAGTAATAGTCTCATATTCATTCTCCAACTTGAAAAATCTGTTTTCCTATACTTGCCTAAAGTAAGTGTTAAAACATTGATAGTTTTCCTCGCCTTAGGAATACTAATCAAACAAGTAGTATATATGATTTTTCTTTTAAAACCAATTTCATTGCACTTACATGTGTTGATTACATGTTCTTGTTTAATACGATAAGTTGATTTGACATTATCTTAGTGTTTGATAACAAGTCAAATGTGTAAACCTTAGTACGGTTTTATCTTTATAATGCTTGTATTGGTGTTTCATGCTACTAAACGTTTAAACCTAAACTTTATTTGCATGATACTTACTTTTGAATTATTTTTAGCATGATTAACATGTTACTTATGAACTCATAATATGCTATTTTGATACGTGATAATTTTGATATGATATATTTGTGTTTGAAAGCTATTAGTTGGCATTCATTACATCTATGTGTAGTACGATCCAAATGATACATGCTCCAAATTGTTATGTCTTGAACATGGCTTGCATGAATCTTCCATCTTGTTTCTTTTGCTTCTTGTCACACTATTTGTTTGCTACGTATGCACATATAATCTGTCAAAGTGCTTTTGGTATGACTAACTTTTAGAAGCCTTTTTATCTTACTAATTAATCACATAGATTATTGTATATCCAAGTATGCTTAAGTGTCTAAGTCTAATGACAAAACAATCTCATAATGAAATGTCTTGAATAAAGTCGTATTCTTGCATATTATGATTGTTTTGATGCTATCTTGTGTGGTGATTTCTTGTCTACTAAGTGCAATGTGTTGTTTTGCTTATATCATATGTTATCATTTGATTTATATCATGTTAACATATTTTGTCACTAACAAATTTGTTTTGTAGGTTGATAACAAATTATTTGTTATCTCACTTGGTTCTAACTTTTATATGCTCATTTTGCTTAATCCCTTTTATTGCTACGTAGATTAGTAATATGCTTTATGGGACCCCTACACTTGCATATAGTTTAAAAGCATATAGAATTAAGTTCTAGAGGTTGGCTTTGCATTTTGTCTTTCAACCGACCTCTTTCCAAATCTCATTTTGCTTCCGCTTTCCAAAATCATCTCCATCATTATTTAGTTATAACAATACTCTAATCATCTTCACTTCCTATTTGAAATCCACATGCCTCATTATACGATCATCTCGTATTAATCGAGAAGAGTGCGTGACTTTAAGGATGAAGTTCATTGTATGCTAACCATCATCTAGTAAAACATCACTAAGCTCACCTCTTTCATTAATACCAAATAACCTCCTAAACACTTTGTTGTCATTCCTTATTTGATACATTACACATTATGTTGGATGTCCACCAATTAAGGGGGAGAGAAATTCATTCACATAATTGTCTTCTGTCAAATTTTATGTCTCTTAGACTCTACAATACCAACACATAGGTAACCACCATTTAGCTAAAGCCGGTTCATGAAACCACAACTAGTTCAACCTTTTTCGCACCAATATCTCATCAAGTGAAAAACGCATCATGTGTTTTTACAAAACGTCTTCATCTCCACATATAGGATTTTCCTTAAACTAGCACCTTACAACTTCACTATCTAGAACACCATCATAGGATCTTATCCTTTTCTCGCTTATCATGCATGTCCTTGTCAGTGCAAACGATTTATTAATCAAAACAGCCATTTCTAACACGTTGGTCCATCCAACTCTCACTTATATGATGTCATTCTCATCCTCATATAGGTACTCATTATTATTATTAGTATTTTCCATATTGTCTTCACTTCTTTTCAAAGTGATAATCATCCATGTCGGTCAAAACCATGCTAATACTACCTTTCCCATTGTCACCTAGAATAGGTCATTTTTATAATTCGTGTCAATCGATGAACGAATTTATCTTCATGTTATCACTTTTAGATAGAACACATTATTGATTACTCTTGGGTTAAAGCATATGAGAACTTGCTCAAAACAATAGGTTGTTGGCATCAATAAATCATTCAAATCATAACCCTTATGCATCATTGAAATGCAATGTCCATTCATATTTTTTCTTAGCTTTGGTCACTTGACATGACGAAAGGATTGCATGAGTCCATATTTTTATATTTGCTATACATATGAGTTTCTAACTCCTTAATAGCTTCCTACCTAATCACCACCACCTTCCATCACCACTTTCACTAAATCATCACCATCATGGATTAGTGAAAAACTTACTTTGTAAATCTCGAGTCATCTACCATCACCACATGATTCCTACAAGTAAACCGACACCAACACTAGCACCACTAGTGGCACACCCGTGGGAAACTTCATATCTTCTTTCTAGGAACTATTTTGTAGTTTTTATCACATTATATTCTCACTTTTCTTATGATTGTAATTAGGAGACTACACTTCATGAGATCTTTGATTATATCATTTATCACATATATACATCTTATTTTTCTTTGTGAAAAGATGAAATATATTGCACTAATGTTTTTCATTGTAGGTTCATCATCATATACACTTGATTGTATATAATTTACTCATCTAAAGATGAAGTTTGGATCAATTATTTTTCTTATTTTAGGTGCTTCTTGACACCATAGAACAAGGAGGAATGTCCTTTAAGCACTCATATTGCATCGTCTATACACTTGGTTGTATATGACATATTTGTCTAAAGACAAAGCTTCTATTATACTAATATTTATTTTGAAGGTTCATCTTGCGCCCTAGAGCAAGGGAGCTTCCGTCAAGAAATTCTTGAGTGCATCTTATATACACTTTGTTGTATATCACTTACTCGTCCAATAGCGAATATAGTTTTGCACTAATATTTGTTTTGTAGGTTTTAATTATACCCCGGCGCCTCAAACAAGGGGAGCGACCGTCAAGGGGAGCATGCACGCATTTAGCATCATTCTCACTTTTCAACAAGCATTTGTGCTTGATAAAAGTGGAGAAAATAGGCTAATATTGCTATGCATTTTCTTTTCATATATTTCTCATAATTTTTGTTGCATAAAACTAACCTTGATGTAGGTTAAGCCTCTTAATTTGATCCATGGATCCGCTACCTAACAAAGAACGGATTGAAGTAGGCGATTTAACTTCACTAGGGATGATGCAAGCTCGCCTTTTTGGGAGAAATGAAGTTAAACTCAAGGACACACCCTTTTGTTTCGACAAAGGGAGAAGAGTGTAAACGGAGAAGGTAATGTAAAGGTAGTAAGGATACAAGTAACCTTTACATTTTACTTTCTATTACGTTTACATATATTTGTCATCATCAAAAGGGAGATTGTTAGTGCAAATATTACGATATTTAATCTATCTGGTCTCGTTTGTTTTGATTGATGACAAACATGTAACTTGTAATACATAACGTAAAATGTACAAGTTACTTGTAATTACATTTGTCTCAACATACATTCAACACCTCTCGATGTCTCAAGTCCTCGTATGTTACAACACAGGTTCGTACATGTTTGTTATGTGGCATTATGATCAAACCCATTAACAAATCATTTAGAATGTTTAAAATACGTTTAGAGTCACTAAGTATTTTAATAGGTTAACCATTCTATTTCGAACCTCATTTTACATTTTGCATTCACAAGTATTTCAAAAGGTAACTAGACATTTTATCAACTAGTTACATAATACATTTTACAAGTTTACTTTGATAAACCTTTAATCTAAAATGGAAATACATGTTACATCATGTCATGCATCATCTTTGAAATCCTTGGAAGATCACTTGAATATTTTGGTTAGATTGACACTCAATATTTCAAATGTGATCTTAGTAAGATTTGGTAATATCTTGGAAAGATTTGAAGAAAGATTTTTTAGATTTTATGTCAGGTACCCACGGCACCAAATTGTATAAAGGACGGAACCCTTTTAAGGGGTCCGTGGTCCGTGGACGCTCCTGTCCACTTTTGGCTATAAATAGAAGCCCATTGTTTTCCCATTTCTTCACCACTTCAAAGCAAATCTTCTCCACCTTCTTGCATACATTTAGATCAATCATTAACAATGTAGTAACACACATTAAACACCCTAATGATCATGATCATAATGCTTCTAACATTCATCTTTGTTGTAAGCATACTCTTTGATCAACCAAGGAAATCTTGGAGATCTAGCCATCCCACTCACCACAAGTTGAAGATCTATCACAAGAAGTTTAGGGAACTTGTGATCTTCATCATGAAGGCTTCCTATCAATGGAAGTTCATTTAGAAGTAGTTATTCATATCCATTAGACATTTGTGTCATGGATCATTAGTGTAAACATCATTGCATCATAACAACACTTTCACCAAACTAGATTAGATGGTTTATGTGTTTGTGCCATAAAACACAAGGTTTATTATGTTGGGCCATAAAACATATTGGGAGTGGTTGTACCCTTGAAAAGAACTCGACATCTAGCTTAGTGTCGGAAATATTGTATAGGCGACGTTAGGTTGGTTCTACCTCGAACTAGAACCCGGTATTTAGCTTTGTACCGGAAAAAGTGTAAGCGACGATTGTAAGGTTTTCTCCGCCGAGAAGGGAGCTTGTTGATTTAGTGAAGTAACTCTCGAGTTGGGTACTCGGGGAGTGGAGTAGGCGGAAAGAAGATCCGTGACCGAACCACTATAAATCCTCGTGTTCGGTTTGCACTTTCCTTTCTTTATCTCTTTACTTTTATACTTGCACTATACTATTGTTTGTGATGTGGTTTGATGTTCATGATTGTGTGACAACTTGGTTTACCATGCTTTATATTAGTCACAAACAATAATTGGTACTTTCATATTATAACAAGCTTCATAAAGTTTTTAAAGCGATTTGATACTAAAGATCTAAAGTTTTTAAGACGGTAGCGAATATTCACCCCCCGAATCCGTGGAAGTATGTGTATGTTTGAAAGATTATATGGACGGAGTAGATAGGGTACAACATCAAACATCGTTGGAAGGTTCGATTGAAGAATGAAGAAACTATAGCACAAGAAGAAGATGATGGGGATATCACCTATACGAATTGAAGAAGGTGAATTTGAACCATTTAATGTTGAAGAGTTAGATGTAGAAGAATTTTGGATGATTTAATTTCTTGAGTATACACGGTGATGGCAATGCCAAGGTCGATATACTTGAGTATACTAATATGTTTTTGGTGATGGCCATGTCAAGCTCGAAATGTATTAGTATTTATTTATTTTAGTTCTATAATTGTATTGTTAAAATAAAAGTTATGATTGTATTCGAAATGTATTAGTATTTTATAGTTTTAGTTGTATAATTGTATTGTTTAAATAAAAGTTATGATTGTATTGAAATGTATTAAATTTTTAAATTCGAAAAAAAACCGAACCGGTAAAATACCGATAAAAACGGATCCGAACATTTAAAACCAAAAAACCGAACCGTAAAACCGATTCGAACATTTGAAACCGCAAAAAAACGATTCGAACATTTAAAACCGAAAAAACCGATTCTCGAAAACCGAATCGATTTTGGAAAACGGTTTTGAAAACCGGTTTTTCAAAAACCGAAAACCGGTAAAAACCGGTTTTTGTGCACCTCTGCCATCAAACAATATAAATAACAACATTAACTGGGCTAACCCACCCAACAAAAATTAATGGGCCTAGACAAATATTATCCACTAACATACAAATTGCATTTATTAAACACTAATTGAGTATTTGAGTTTTATATTTTGTATTTCACAACTTTGTAAGAAGCAATATATGGAGTTAATTAGGAAATTACAAAAAGATATTTATTTCTCTTGTTGTTCTTAAAAATCTTTCTAATCATGTGATGATGACAAGTGGACAAATGAAGAGCATAGATTATGTGTGATATGTGGTGGATTTTTAGTGGTGTGTATGTACATATTGCAATTTGAGACTCATTGATTAACTATGAGTCTAATTAGGTAAATATATATTAAATGATAAGTCTAGCTGGATATTCCTAAATATTATAGATGAGTCCAATTGGGTATTTCATAGAAAGTGCAATTATATAATAGTTATCCAACGGGTCTATGCGGGTCTAGCGGGTCAAAAAGAAATTTTTTACTTTTTTCCACTTTTATCATCTTTTAATGAAGAAAAAGCAAAAAGCCCATATAGACCAGACCCAACCCATCTAGACTTGGACCTATTTAGATTTATGCTTCTAAAAGACCCATTTAAACATGGACCATATGACCTAAACTCGACCCAACATACCTATTTTGCCACCTTTTATGTGCGGTTAAAACAATGAGTTAAGAATAAAGAGTAAATTGCATTTTTGGTCCCTAATGTATGGTCAAATTGCAGGTTTCGTCCCTAACGTTTCGAAAGTGCAGCGATAGTCCTCATTTTAAAGGTTTCGTTGCATGTTTGGTCTCTAATCTGCAGTTTAGGGACCAAACATGCAGCGGAAACTTCAAAGTTTTAGGGACTAAATCTGCAATTTATGGACCAAACATGCAACAAAACATTAAAAATGGAGACTAACGCTGCACTTTCGAAATGTTAGGGACGAAACCTGCAATTTGGCCATACCTTAGGACCAAAAATGCAATTTACTCTAAGAATAAAAGTTAGGAAGCTATAACATTGATGTAATAAACAAAATCCCATAAAAAGAAGAAGAAAAAGGTGTCTTTGGTAAACCTTTTCATTGTGTAGGCTGCCAACTGTAACATTCCACATAAGTAATACTTCCCGCTTTTATTTCCCTCGCTTTTATTTCATCTTTTTAGGGCCAGTTTTCAAACCCCCAAATTAATCCACCACAACTCACAGAAACAAAACAATGGCGGTAAATCTTACTCCAGGAGCAATATCGAAGCTAATGACCGGTACATGCGATATGAATCCGGTGGTTCAAGTGATAGATATTAAGAAGACTATCACACACATTGAGGTTAAGGGCAACAAAGTTGTGAAGACGGAAAGTTACAAAGTTTTGTTATCTGATGGTTCACTTTTCATGGAGTGGGGTATTTATAATAAGCTTAATGAGTTGGTTAGATCAAAGAAGATGCAGAAAGGCTCCATTGTTAAATTGACTAATTTTACATATAGCTCTGGGTAATTTTACATTTGTTAATAAATCTATAGGAGGGTGTTTGGATTGTGTAAATAATACTGTTTGGATTTGCTTAGTTCAAGTTTTTCTTGGGCTTATTTGGTTTTGGGCTTATATTTTCATAAGCTCTGTGGCTTATTTTGAAACTTTCCGCCTTGCCATGATGAACTTATGTAAGCCGCTAAGTGTCAAAATAAGACACAAAAAGTGAGCTTATGAAACATAAGCCCATAACCAAATAAGCCATAAACCAGCTATATAAGCCGAAACAAACACCCCTTTAATTAATCTCTTGAAAATATAGAATATAAGTTTTTGCCACGGGGAGAACCCGCATATCATGCCGACGTGGAGGGGTTTCGCGTTTATGAACACTATTGTGGCCCTTGGCTTCTTGAAATATTAGTTCTCTTATGATTTGGTTCTTCTTATTTGCTCATTCACACATTAATACATGCTTATCTTCCAAATTTTTTTTGTGCAGTTTCATTTTTATTGTCAACCTGAAAGTGATTCATAGTGAAAGTGATATCATTGGTGATCCAAAACCATTCACTTATAATAAGACCCCTTCGTCTGAAATATCTAAGCCCCCAATTACAGATCAGGATTCTAGTTCTCAATCTCAAAGCAAAAAACGAAAAGGTCAATCAAGCAATAACATCACGGCAGCTGCAAAAGATACAGCTAAAGATGTGAGTATGAGTATGGAGAAATATAAAGATGATGACATTGGTGCTTGCTTTGAAAAGTTGGAGAAAATTGGATGGGGAACAGAAGATCCATTGTACGACACTGCACTTTTGCTTTTTGTTGAAAGTGCTGAGTATAGGAAGCTTTGGTTGCTTTTGAAGCCGGAAAGTTGTGGGAAATGGGTTAAGAATGCTGGAAGTAAGCTTGGACTATTGGGTTGATTTAGGAAAAGGTATCGTGTTTTTTTGTGAATCGATGTTATGTTTATGTTTCATCTAGTAGTTGAACTTCTTAATTATGTTTTTGTGTTAGGAATCATCCATACACTCTTCCAATGTTTTCATGTAGTATGCGCTTAATGATAAATTCATTAGAAAGCTTTTTCTGTTCATCGGTATAATAGTATTCCTAGCATCTTTACATATGTCATTTGCAGCACCAATGCATTTTTTTTTCTAATTCACAAGCTGATACAGCATAGAGTTCACTCTATGTTCATTTCAAGACCGAATTCCAAATATGGGTCCCCTGTATCACACTTTCTAATGTTAACATACAGGGGCTTGCTGTACTTATGGTAAACCTTTAAATAACAAACTTACAGCATATATACTCAACCACCTCCAATGTACAGAATTTCAGTTAAATGGATTATCAACTTTATAAACAAGCAATGACTACTTGTAAACATATTAAGTCTATTATCGTTCTGCTTTTTATGGTGAATTGTGCTGCTGAACTACCATAAGTTTACCTCTGAGATAGCCGATTATGTACACTAATCTGTTTCTGAATATAAATTTGTGATGAAAGCTTCAAAATATGTTTGCTACACAATGTATGAATTCAACTATTCAAGATTGTAGATGGTATAAGTACTGTTTCTAGGGAAGATTTGCATTAATGAGTAATATTTTATGCTTGCTTTCTTCAATTTGTGTAACATGATTTCAGTTTCTACAATTTCAGTATTATTCTATGTGATTTTGTTCAATTAGAGTAATTTGCAAATTTATAACTTGCAAATAATGACTAGGATTGGGTTACGATTATGTGCTGCTTGAGTGGAAAAGATGGTGATATGGCAAGTGACTAGATTTTCAACCAAAAACAATTATACTTGATCTCAGGGGAATAAATAAACCGGTTTCTACCTGTATTTTTCCGTGATCTTGATCAGGGATTTAAATTTTGCCGTGTTCTAGTTTCGATTTGGTGTTCCTAGTGTAGGTTTTAAATTAAAGATTTGTTGTGTTCTTGATTTTCGATGATAATTAGTCATGATGAAGGATGGTGTTCTTCATCTGCAATCGTGGCGCTACCAGAAGTTCCCATGAGTTTTAGAACATATATACAAAGCTTAAATACATAAAATATACCAAATTGAAAACAAGAATACAAGTCTAAGATTTTGTTTTATGGTCCTGGTACTGGTAGTTTTCGGTGTTTTACCAAAGTTTAGCCAATCAAGTGTTGCCCCCCGATTTTCGACATAACTTTTTTTTTAAACTGCCAATACATAAATATATAAAAATAACAGCTCTCAAGCTGTCTTTTCTTTCTATTTCAAAACAATTGACTGACAACCTATAAGGTATTATCATATTCTTTCCATTATTCACAAAACATTATTAAGATTCAAAAGAACTAAAAACGACTCAATTTATGAAAATCCAATACTTTCAATTTTAAATCAAATGGGGTAACATGTCGTAGCGGGAGCAATCTTGGTTCTCGAGTGCTTAAAAGTAAGCAAGGGAATCTTCTAAGTTATCTAGCCTTCCTGGTCATCTTCATAAGCTTATTACCTAAGGATGCACAAAGAGTACGGGGTTAGCATTAAGCTAAGTGAGTAAAACGGGTTTTACGATAAACACAAATATATTACATAAGACGTTATTTCCACAAAACCCAGCCAATATTAGTGTGATGCTAAAACGATATCAATATCGAGTAACCAATCCAGAGTGAAGACATAGTCGGGTATATAGACCATACTCAACCCGGATCCAAAGCCTTGTATCACTCACTCAGATTGATACGATTACCAACGGCATTACCCAACAAGGTAAACACGTTCACATCTTCAACTTTCACACTAATGTTAAAAAATGTTAATCGCACAACAATCAAAACAATAATTTACAACCAACACCACGTACTTGGTTGTGCATCCCCATTTTATAAATCACCTTGTACTCACTTTGAGGTCCAGCTAATAACTCATAAGATTGTTCACTCGACTTCTTTTGATTACCTATATAATTCAACGTTCATTTGGTGCATTACTATTAATACAAATCCAAGACAAATGATACACTTTACTCATACATGTTTATGCACTCTCACATACCTCTAAAGGTATATACAATACCCTAAGGCTGCCCCTAGTAAGGGCCTTCGATCCCCTTCATTTTTCCTGCCACGTCAGCTTTCTCTCTCCAGCGATCTTCAGGCGATTAGGTGCCCCAGTGACCATGATCATTTTTTTTTCTTTAAAAAAAAAAAAAAAAAAAAAAAAAAAAAAAAAAAAAAAACATTTTTAACACAAAATAAAATTTCATTAATAATTACTACATCTGTCCCAAAATTATAGTCCTCTATTGACTTTTCGGTCTTTCTTTTTCAACTTTGACCTTAAATATTTTTATTTGTGTTACACAATAGTTGATGAAAAATATACCAATGAAGATACATTAAAAACCCAATCCATTCATATATTTTTCATCAAGTATTATATAGTACAAACAAAAATATTTAAGGTCAAAGTTGTAAAAGAAAGACCGAAAAAGTTAATACGGGAGTATAATTTTAGGACGGAGGGAGTAAAATATTACATAATAATTCTAATAAAATAAAAACATTACGAAACTTATTAAAACATTACAACACTTATTAAAAACTAATAATCTAGGTTGTGGCGTGCCGTGATCGAATATTTGATTTCCTGCATTTTTTGTTGTTGTAGTGCGGGCAAAGATGGGTCGATTGACGTGCAATAGAATATGATGTCTTTTTCATATTTCTTTTGTCGCTCAAATTCAAGTTTTTCTTGTTCTAGTGCCAATCTTTTGTCTTCCATTTCTGCTTTCTTTTGCTCCAGCTCCAACTCCTTTTGCCTTTGATCCAGCTCTTTCTTCTTCAAATCATAGTATCCGCTCGCTTGACTCCTTCTTCTTTCCCAATGCCATGGACTTAATGCTTTTCCATTTCTGCAACACCTTCCATATAGCTAGCTTTGGAACACCAAGATTTCTTTTATTCTTCTTAGCGGTATCACGACCAATTGGTCGCTCGAGCATGTGAACACAGTGCACATCCGAGTGCACATCCGAGTCGGTTCTGAAGTCCTTGCTTTTTCCGACTCTCATCTTGGCTTAAAAAAGCCGGCATCTCATTATCCTTCCAAACCGAATGGTCCCTCAAAATTTCCCAACAATGCTCCAATACAAACGCATGATAACACACTATTTGGTATTCATCACACGCTCGTCTATAAACAGTGAGGTCATTCTCACCGCTTCCGTAATTCTTGTAAGCATTGTTGTAAATGGCACAAAATTGACCAACTCTAAGACGAATCCTATTTTTCCACTTGGTAATGATAGAGTTGTACGTTCTTTCTGCACCAACCTCCTTTTCAAAGTAAGCAATGACTTTCTGCCAAAATCCTTTAGCATTTTGGTTGTTTCCTGTTATACTATTCTCGGATACATCACACCAAGCATTGCACAACGCGATCTCTTCTTCGCGTGTCCAAAGCGACGAATCATTCTTGGTTTCTTTCTCGACAACCTTCTTCTTCGCCTTTGTAGCTCGTTTCTTCGGTTTGACCGATGACATCTCTTCCGAAATAGTCTTCTCGTCATCATTCGTAACTGAATCGTGATACGATCCATGAGCCGAACCTTGACCCGAACCATGATACTCTTGAGTCGGATAACCCGAACCGGTTCCAACATAAAAATCAGGATTGGTGTATAATTGTTCTTCGAAATCAAAAGCATCAAGATTGATACGGTTAACCGGAGAATATTGTTGATAATTTGAATATGAAGACGTTGATGAATCTATTGTTGGACGATACACCGATTCGGGTGAGCCATACATAGATTGTTGGCTTCGACGGGAGTGGCTTTGTTGTTGTGGTTGTTGTTGGATGTTTTGATACGGTGGAACAAATCGACGATTTATAGGATGGTTTATAAAAAATGGATTGTTAGTTTGTTGTTGTGGAACTTGTTGGGATTGGTAATCGAAAGAAGCGGGTCGGAAATTGATGCTTGGTGAGACACCAGTTAACCGGAAATTCTGATCCGGTGTTAATTGCGGGATGTTTTGTGCCAATCGGGATTTTTGGCCTTTTTGTTGTTGTGTTTTCTTAGACATTTTGATAGAGATGATTATGAGATTTTTGATAGAGAGGATTGTGAGATTTGTGAATTTAAGTGTGTAAATATGTTGTGTATTTATAGGGTAATTTAGTATATTTTTTTAACCCACAAACGGTCGAATTTGAATGTGTACCGGTAGGATTTTATTTATTTATTTATTTTTTATTTATTTATTTATTTTTTTGAAACTCACTTTTCCAACGGTAGGATTTATTCCCCACTCACATTTTTGCATATTAAATGTCCAAATATTTCGATCGCCTATACGACCGAGATGGGTACAAAATGGAGCTCGATCGAATTACCACATAAAGGCGATCGATACTCACTCGATCGAGTGAGTCGATCGCGTATCCTTACTGCGTCCAGCCTAAATTTATTATAGATGGCAGTGAGACATCAATCTTACCAACACTTAACAAAGCACCATCTCATCTTAACAACAATTCTGACCTAACATACTAATTTAGCATTCTGACAGATTTATTGGGTTAATCCCAATCGACCCAAGTCAACACCCCATATGACCCAGTCAACCAAAGTCAAAGAAGAAATTCAAGACAACAGTTTTTTATGACAGTTACAAAATAACTGCCAAATAGCAGTTACAAAAAACAGTTACACATCAAAGGGTCACACCTGTTGATTCTAACGAACCAACACACCCTTTCATTGTGCCTTTTCATTTTGTATATATAGTTTAGAATCTGTAACAAAGATGATATGACTGATAAATAAAAAAGGCCTTTAAGATTCAATTGTTTCTTGTATTTTGGTATATCTTGATTATAGATCTAGAAAAACGGGCCAACAATTGGTATCAGAGCCACAAAAATCATTATATACCAATCTTATTCGTTTAGTTTCAGAATCAAAAGCACAAGAAAATTGTTTCGGAATTTTTTCTGCAAAAGTAATTCGAACACAAATCAAGGCATCATTTTTGTGTTTCTGTTTTTGTCACAACAAGGGAACCATCACAATTGTGATTACTCAAACCCGACATCAGAAAAACAACTCGCAAGAAAAAAAAATACATCGAAAAACAGTTCCTATTTTTTAATCCAATCCAAAAGGATCAGAATCGATTAAAATCGTATACTTTTGATTCATAACAAAACAAATAACACAGTCATCAATTAGGGGCAAAAATTAAACGATTCAACTTAGAACAAACACACCTGTTCAGTTTAACGAATCAAGCCCAGAACGTTAATTGAGTCACCAATCGACTCAATTTCAATTTCCAATCATCCATATCTCTCACGGATTTAAATCCCCCAAATTCATCGAAACCCTAAAAGTTTCAATTGAGGGAATCGAGTGCTCGCAAAGAACACCACACACCGGAGAAGAGAGGAAGGCCAACAAGCCATAAAGATCAGGAGAGAAGAACAGATTCAAATCCCAGAAAGAAGAGACGAATATTTCAGTCTCTCAAAGCGACGCTTTTCTTTCTTTTTTTTATCTCAAATAGAAGATAAGAAAACAAATACGGAGTATAAAGAGGCGCACTCACAATATTAGGGCTACTACAAGGATTATTTTAGGCTACGGGTTACACTATCAACCCACCAGGTTTAAAATTTATACAAAACCACCCTTCTATTTCTATTTTTTATTTAGTATATATATTAAGTCTTTTTTTATATATATTGTATAGTTTTTTTTTTATATAAGTTACTTTTTTATTTCAAAATTAGTATCTTGTCGAGGTTTAAAAATATAATAACCTAGTACTCATACTGCTAATTATGTTGATTAAAGATAGTTTTGGATTTAAAAACTAGTCCCGTAAAGTTTTTTATAGCCTATAAAGCAAAAGAAAAAAAAAAAAAAAAAAAAAACTCGCTAGATATAGAAATTTCGACACACCTAGTGTTAAAAAAAATTTGGAGATTTTTTGTCAATATCCTTAAGATATGACGAAAGGAAGTGGAAATAAGGAACCTAGTACAAATTGTACACCACAATTTCAACGCCCAATCCTAAAACCCGAGAATTACTCATTATGGGCAATTCGAATACAAATCATTCTTGAAGCGAACGGTTTATGGGAAAAAATAGAGCCGACCGAATCGACTCAACCCGATAAGAAAAAAGACAAAACCGCTATTGCTTTCCTTTATCAAGCCTTACCCGAGGAACAATTACTTCAAATAACAAAGCACAAAACCGCAAAACCCATTTGGAATGCTTGAAAACTAGACACGTTGGCGAAAACAGAGTTCAACAAGCAAGACTACAAACACTCAAATCTGATTTTGAGATGTTACAAATGAAGGAAGACGAGACAATCGACACCTTCGCTACAAAACTAACAACACTCGTAAACAAAGCCGCTAGTCTAGGACACACTATTGAAGATCAAACCTTAGTACGGAAACTATTAAATGCTGTACCCGATAGGTATATGCAAATAGTTGCATCAATAGAGCAATACTCCGACCTAAGTGAAATGACAATGGAAGAAGCAATTGGGAGACTCAAGACGTACGAGGAAAGATTAAAGTTTAAGAAGAGTAAGGACAATAACGATCAATATAAGTTATTGTTTACACGTCACAACAATAACATTACTCACGGAAGACACTGTGAAGAATGTGGAAATGATTTGTTGCGAGGCCAAGAAAATAATTCCAAGAAAGAATCAAACAGCAAGTCAAATAAATTTACTCATGATAAGAGTAAGGTGATGTGTTTTAGAAGCAAGGAGTATGGGCATTTTGCAAATAAATGTCCATCAAAGAAAGAAGAACAATCTAATCTCATTGAAGAAGACTTAGAACCAACATTGCTTATGACAACTGTTGAAGAAGCACCAGAAAAATATGATCAGCCCAGAATTAAGAAAGATCACAACAATGAAGGTGGAAATAACCAGAAAAATATGATCAGCCCGGAATTAAGGAAGATCACAACAATGAAGGTGGAAATAACCAGAAGAACATGATCAACCTGGACTTAAGGAAGATCACGACAATAAAGGTGGAAATAACCAGAAAAAATATATATATGATCAACATGGACATAATGAAGATCACAACATAAAAGGTGGAAGTAACCGAAGGAAAATTGATCTACCTGGATATAAGGATGATCACAAGCACTACAAGAAATTAAAAACTCAGATGGTGGATTTAACCAGAAGATGAATCAAGAAGACTTAAAGACCTACGTCGCAGCGATTAGATTTAACCGGTTTGACTGATGATATTTTGACCAACAAATCCTAATTAGTACCAAACATTAACATTTTGTTTTGTCTGAAATATTATCATTGGATGAGAACATGTTGTATCTGTTAAGATTTATGATTTTTGTTTTGTAAAATCATGTTGTATTAGCAAATTCTTACATGTGTTCAAAAGTTTTGGGGGGCTTAAGAAGGTGTTTGGGTTTGCTTATATTTTGTGCTTATAAGCAGAAGTAGATGTAGCAGCTTAAATCAAAGCACTTCAGGATATGGTGTTTGAATTCGCGTTCTTCAAAAATCTAAATTCATTTCTTGAGGAGTAGAAATACGAATGTTAGGGGGTTGCGATCTGGTTAAGGGCTTTTTTCAGTTGTATATGAGGGTAAAACGTATTTATAATTTCATCTTAAGAAGCATGTTTAAAAACAGATTATTTTATACCAAAATTAGCAGATAAGGAGGGCCAATTGGTTTTTAATATGTGCTTTATGTTTTATGATAAGCATAAGCAATCCCAAACACTCTCTTAGCTTATTAGTTATTATTTATCAAAATGGAATAAGCTAGGAGGAAATGGCCTTTTGTAAATGCATAAACTATTTCAAATAAGCTTACCCAAACACCCCCAAATGGTAATCTCTAAACTTTTCCTGACTTGGTCATTAGCATAGTTATGACTGTTTATTATCCAATTATTTTGTGCAGTTTTATATTTGTTGACGACCTGAATGTGATTTGTTGCAAGTTTATTCTCATTGGTGATCCAAAACCATTTTCTGGCAACAAGACTCCTCCAGTGAAAAAATCTATACCCCCAAAATCAGATGAGGATCATGTTGATCCTGATGTGAATGATGACAGACATGATGCAGATGAACACACAGCTTCAAAACAAAAGTGCTCTTCTTGTTCTCAAACTCAAAAAAGAAAACGACGACGTCAATCAAGAGATTATAAAGAAGATGATGAAATTGGTGCCTGCTTTGAAAAGTTAGAGAAACTTGGATGGGGAGAGGGTCCAATGTACGATACTGCAGTTCTGCTTTTTGGTGAAAGTTCCAATTATTGGAAATTTTGGTTGCACTTGAAGCCCAAAAGCTGTGTAAATTGGGTTAAAAATGCTGGAAGTACATATGGACAATTTGTTGAAATTATATAACATGACTAATCATAAATATAAGCAATAAACATCAAGTAAGTGCGGAAGCGTATAGGAACAGATAATGAATAATTAATTAACTAAAGCATAAAGTATGCGTACCTTTCTTGATTCTAGCCGAACAAGAATCAAATCCACAAATTAGCAATTTAGATGAACCCTAATTAGGGTTTATAGGATTATGTGAATTACCCCTTACGGTTTTGTAATTCAATCCAAGAATACTAACAATAATGTGTTAGTACCACTTTCTTGTACACACGTACTATACCGAATTAAAGGAATGCTAGTTTTAATTAAACAAAACAATTTTAGTTTGGAAAAGTGATGTGTCGACACCCTTGAGGTGTATGTCGACCAAATTAAGCAAAAACACATACAAAACAATTTAGGTTTTAGCTTAATGAGTACAAGAGATAAATTACAAAGACCTTTGGTTTTGTATTTATACTCAAAGTAACTTGGTGAACAAGTTGGTTATGGATTGGGTTATGGAAACCCCCAAACCGATCGGCCTAGGACTCCCATAGGGATTCTAGAACCTTCTCGATCTCTAATTCCATATTTAGTCCTTTCCAATTACATTTAACGACCGTTAGTCCATTACACTTAATTACTTAACGTCCGTTATAATTATTTCGTTTAATTAATAAATAAATACAACATTTATATTTACTTATTAACTTTAATTCTCATACTTAAAGTGTGCAATCCCGTGGTCTCGAGTTCGATCCTAACACACAACTATTAATTTATTGTCCATTAAACCAACAGCTCCCACTTGGACATATCTTAATAGTGTGATCACATCGGTTAGCGTCTAGCAACACTTCGATGCCTTTAGTACAACTCGAGTAAGGCTCCTGGAAAACCTTTTAATGATTTCTCATTATTATTATCCTTTTGTTTCTAATACCATGTTAAATAAAGATATAGAATTAAGTCATTCTTTATTCAACAATTCTGTTTCTCGTTATAAGTGATTGAGCAAGATTACCAAATCTTCTGAACATATTCAGGGGAGAACTTTGGGCATAGCCACGCAAACATCTTGTCAACCCTACGAGAGGCCCAGCAGTATTAAACTCCAAATAAATTTGAAGGAACAAATTCTATCTTGACTACGAGACTAACCCACAAACTTTGCAACACTTCAGAAAACAACCCTTATGACTATCAGTTACGTACAGTGTTAAGTTGTTCCACAAAAGTGCACTACATTCAGACACTTATCTGGTATCATAAGTCTGAGGATAACTATTTATGATTTACTTAATAACAATATCCATAAAGTAAAATCATGTAGTTGGGATAAGTCCTATATTCAATTCATTGGATATCATCTGAAATTGGTATGCATTCTCATCAATATACTTTCAAGTATATTCTACCATATCTCTCAGATTTTTCTTAGTTTAATGATACTCCCATATCATTAATTGACAACGGACGATTTATAATAAATAAATTTATTCACGGATTAAATATGCAAATATAGGATACGATATATTATAAAATCAAACATACCAAGTATTTGATTTATTATAATAATTGTTTAACATCCTTTATCCAAATACCAAATAGATCAATGCATGAAAATTCCAGTTGATGATGTCACACCCCCAAAATATCGCAGCGGAATGATAGTGTCATTGGGGTATGACGTCATAGCACAAAGTATGGATAAAGAAAACGACCTCTATAATGAGACGTTTTAAAGAGATTACCATTCGATAAAATAAGTTAAAGTTTACAACACACGAGATTCCAAAGTTTGATAATGCATAAAGGTTTACAAAACATGTCGAATGGTAATAGATAAAAACACTAGACTCCAATGTATGCCATGAGACCCAAAAGCTCCATGAAATGCTATCGCCTTACAACCTGAGATAGATATGCTAAAAAGTGTCAACACAAAGGTTGGTGAGTTCATAAGTTTGTGATAAAATGATCTGAAATACTTTGAGAAATGTTCACACAGCAAAGGCATTGTAAATCCACTCAGTTCCAAGTTCCGCCCATGCAAAACTTGCAACCTGTGTTTTCACAACCCATTGCCTAAAATAGAATGACAATCATGAATGTGCGCATTAAGGTAGTTAAAAGTATAAATGTCACCACAAGAGTCTTCCAACATATAAATATTGGGATGTTTGTAAATTAATAGCCTTCCAACAACTTAATTTGGGGCCACTAATTCTTGTAGGTTTGTAAATTAATAGCCTTCCAACAACTTAATTTGGAGCCACTAATTCTTGTATGTTTGTAAATTAATAGTCTTCCAACAACTTAATTTGGAGCCACTAATTCTTGTATGTTTGTTCCAAGTATGCATATGAAATCAAGTATAACCCAATCAAGTATACAACGCAATCAAGTCTAAAGTATAGGTAATGTTGTTTGGCAAAAGAGTTTAAATGTTTGGATAAATAAGCATATATCTCGCCCCAAATAGTTTATAGGAATTTAAATGAGTAAAAGCGGGGTATGAACTCACCTGGTATGATTGATATGCTAACAAAATGAAGTGCACTAAAATGAGGCTCGGAAACTATCCGCGACCTAAAATGAGTGTCATGACTTGAGTTATGGTATGTTGTTGTGAATGCGTGATACAATGTTGTGCATGCAACTCCATATGATATCCATACCACTTGTACGTTTTGGAAATAATGTTTATCGTCAAAATATGTTTATGACATCCCGTCATATTATAAAATACTTTACAAGTATTTATGTTGAAATGATATCCCACGATAGTCATTTAATGATTTATTGTGAAATTATAACTTTTCGTCGTAAAATAATGTCGTTGAAATTTTTATGAAAGTGACTAAAATGGCCTTGAAAAGTTAGTCGTAAAATGGTGTACGTCGAGCGTTAGGAAACGAACTCAACGGTTTTGGGAAGCTTGTATCAATATCTCAAAGTTTCAGTGTTTAAGTTTCCATCCTAGAGGTCTCGATCACCAAGAAAATATAGGTTAAGTATTGCACTTTAGGCCAAAAATAGAGTTAAAGGATGGTTTTCGGCAAAGTTTGAGTGACTATATGTTATTCGTTACAACTCCGCTCAACAAACGGTTGGACATTTTGGAAAATATGCTAGGCGAACTTACTTTTACTAGAAGACATCACGTTATAAAAGTTCTACATCATTGTTAAAACGTCCGCCAACATGGTCCTTTAGTTGCCGTAGTATGTTTGTAATAAAGAATATATTAATTTTGCTAATAGAATAAAGTTACGGCAACTTGGTTTATCGCGTGTAATTTAATCGTTACAAGTCCGTTTTCACGTTTCCTACATCCTTAGATTCGTGTCAAAGTATACTAATATATTTTTGATAAGTCGACACAATTTATAAAGCTTAAGACTCATTTTGACTCGTAAGGAGTGACATTTTCAATCTGAAATTTCGAAATTAATAGTTTTCCTCGTCAAACTTGAAAATTCATAACTTCTTCGTTATAGCTCCGTTTTAATCCGTTCAAGCGCCACGTTTCGTTTTAAAGTGTATTTTCTAAATATCTAGCCCAAAAATATTTACCAACTGTCGGATTTTCCCAGAATTTAAAATATGGACAGACCCTATTTTATACGTGTCGAAATGAGTTTTTCTTGCGCCAAACCTATTCTAACCCATTCAAAACAACTCCGAGCTATTCTAATCCTACCATACACCTTCTTAGGGTGTCATGGTTTCCTAGACATCACCAAAAATAATATATAACAAGGAATAATTATAGGATGGATTATATATATTCATAACTCTTGAAAATCATTGAAAAGTGGTACAACATCATATGACTTGCATGTTTTTGGCTCAAATATGATAAAATGAATATGAAATGAATATGAAAGATGTAAAATGAAAATAATATGCTTACTAGTTACTTGATGAGGTGACTAGAACAAAGGATTAAACCTAAACACTCTAGGTTTTATTTCAAAACCTAAACAAGAGTGTAACTAGATTGTTTAGAACTTGATCTTGGAAAATTTTATGAACTCTCTTCACCCTTGTAGTGTGGCGGTTCTTGGAGGAGAGAAGAGAGAAAAGTCTTTGATTGAGCTATGAATTATTGTGATGAATGAAGTGTGAAAGTAGGATTGAGTACAAGTCTTGATATGTAAGAAATGTTACCAACTAATTAATACATCACCCCTTGGTCGCCAAGGGGTATGTATTGCAAAATACATTATTTTTTTTATATATATTGTATATAATGTAAAATGTGTAAATAAAATGTATAGGTAAGAATAACTTGTAAAATTGTATATACATTTGAGTAATTAGGGTAGTGTTGTTTAAAAATAAACTTTAATGGATCAAAGTAAAGTATATTGAGATCATATAAATTGTAAAAATACATTTCTTGTAAAATTTGAGTGATATAGTAATTATCGTGTAGTTTTTAAGAAAAGCGTCGTAATAATATAAATTTAACGATTTATATACGAAATAAATTTAAAACACTAGGTAAACTCAAAATATTATTTTTATAAACTAAATGTAAGTATAAAAATATGTCGGGATAGTTTTTGGAAGTATCGGATTAAATGTTCAAAATAATTTATTACGCGATAACGTTTATTTAATATGAAATTATGCGTTTAATGTGAAATGCAAAACCCATGCATGACTAGTATGATGAATGTAGAGTTTTAGAAATGACCAAAAATTGAGAATTGTGACAGATGAATTATGCCTCAAGTAATGACAATCATACTTGTTGACAAGGCATAAATCAACCAACTTGATCTATCGTAATTTTGAGAATACTTATTTAAAGAATTCAATTAATGAAGTCCTTGTATGTGTGCATTCAACAATCTACATAATAATTCATAAAGTGTGTGACATCCTCTATCACCAATTTATGACAATTTAAACTTTCAAACATTTTAAAGTTTAAAGCATTCTTATTCTTTAAATGTATAATGCAACTGCGCTCTTATTAGCACAACTAGTTCACATGGCCATTAACAAGGATGAAATCCTACCATGACTAGTATTGAGTGTCATCTCAATTAAACCAGCATCATTGTATACAAACAACAATATGCTTATTAAAACTCCGTAAACTTTAATATCTATTGTGTAATGTTTGATGCTTTCCAAACTTTCAAGTTTGAAGCTGATGATAATTTGCACAACAATTGACATATTGTTCATCCATAGAATCTAGGAGCAATTCTAGGCTGAGGTTGTAATTCTATTAGAATATTCATTACACAAGTTATCTAATAACTTTTAGTTAGATATCAATGTTGTCAAATTATCTATCATTCTAGAAACACCAATTTGAATACACTACATGATGTACATGATGAATCTACATGTCAAACTTAGATTTCATTTATAATCTATCTTGTCAAAATACATTTATCTATTTCCCAAATGATATATCATGTTTTATTAGAATCATTTATTTTACTGCACATGTTTACTAACAATAAACATATATTCCAAGGTTATATGTTTTAATTCTTAAATCTTACAAGTGAAGTTTCATTCCAATCTAAGACTTGACATTTAGCTTACAAGGAATATTACTTCCTATATGTTATACAACATATAAGATTTAAAAACCTTAACATAATACTCCCACTAGCTTTCAGAAATACTTAAAATTTATCTTATTTAAATTATAAATCAAAACTAGGATTTAATAATTTAACATAAGAATAATTTCATAGATGCATGCATTTATCCATTCATGAATTATTGCACTTCGTACACTTCCAAAGATTATATGAATTCAAAAAAACCTTTTAATTACTTACCGTCCTCACTCAAGTAATTTCTCAAGAAAGAGTTTTAATTGCTTAAGTATGATAAATAATCTTGTCTAACTATTAAGATAAACCAAATTTCCAAAATTGATTATTTTTATGGACAACATCTTTAACATTCATAGTACGAGTAATTGACCCAATTCAATATTTGGTAATATATCATAATGGTTATCAGGTTTACTATAATCCTGTAACTCATGTTCTTCTCAGCATATAAATCAAATATCTGAGATATCCTTGCAGATCTATGAATGAAAATTCCATCATCTTGAGGTCTATCATTTACATGTCTAACCTCATCATGATATTTACTAGTGTGTTTTAGAAGATTATGTATCTTGTAATTTTAACTTTCAAGATAAAAAAAAAAACTCCCACTTGCCTTTTGTAATATATAGATTATCTATACATACTTAGCAATTAGAGCAAAACTACATTGTTTTCTTTTTGGGACATTACAAATACAAATTGATAATTCCTGACTTTAGTTTGTTAATAACCTATTCATAAGTAGTTTAACAAATTTAGAATCTTCAATTTTAAAACTTAATGTGATTCATCACATTCCATAATAAAATGGTGTTTTATCAATCTTTTAGGTTGGAGTCATATTGAGTATATTCAATCCATACTCAATTTTCTAACCTTGTTACTTTTTAAGAAAGAAGTTATGGTTATCTTGAATCAAACAAATGACATAGAGTTTGATTCTCCTAACTGAACATACCATCAACTTGTGGTATTCATTAGAATTAATATTGTAAGACAATCTAACAATATATAAGATAAACATATTCCTTTTGGCTTACCTATTTACCAACTAAGTCAACTTAATGGTATAATAGACTTTCCAAGCCAATTTCATGCTTTATAACAGAAGTATTTTTTTAACCAAGTCACTTCATATCCATGTCTCATCAAGAAAACATAAACTGTTATAATCCCATTATACGTTATAAATCATTGATCAACTCAATGACTTCTTGTATATTTCTTAATTAAAAAAAAACATAACAAGTTAACGTCTTACTTTATTATAAGTCTTAAAAGACTTTATGTTTATGTCTTTACAATGAATCATAAACATGTTTAACTAAAGTAATTATGAACACAACTCTTGGTTTCAATAGTAATTTCAAGTTAATTTATTTACTTCACAATAATGTAGGACTGCATTATTTTTCATTTATGTCATTCCAAAATACATAAATAAACAAATTGAAGTAGTATTAGATTACTTCATTTATGTCATTCTAATAATACATAAATATCTAATTTGAAGTATTCTTATATATCATTTTTGACACATGTTCTAAATACTTGTCTAATTTAGAAACTGCAAATATGTCCATGCAAGGTCTGACTTCACATGGAGATTTAATTTGTTGTTGCAATCTCGCCAAGTTTTCACATGACGTAAATTTTAACACCAAGTGTTTCTTGAATTAGATATGTACAAGTTATATTAGAACGTTAGTCTCTTACCTTGCAGTCAAGAGAATCCTTTAAATCATATACCTATATGTTGTACCTTGCACACAATATAGATTTCTCCCACTTGTGCATGGAACAACATCATGTAGCAGATAAACAACACGACATATGTTTGTTTATGTGACTAATATGATTGTGTCATTGATATTAGCATAACTAGTAGATGTAGACCTACTTCATTGTCTAATAAGGAAACGTACATGACTATCCTTGAAAACATAAGTGTCTAAAAGTGGAAAGTAAATAGCTTCAGACATTCTACAGATAATCTGGGTTACTACCAAGATGACAAAGCTTGTAACTCCCACTGAATTAGAGATCATTGCATTAATTCCTTATTCAGTAATAAGAACACAATACTCCCACTGGATTTGACAACATTGTAAGTGTTTCACTAACCAGTGAAAGAAAATAGCGCTCTATTTACTTCCCTAAACTTTTGAGAAAGTCCATACATAACAATTACTTATGTACTAAAAGAGTGTATTCTACTATGTAGATTATGAACTATCTATCAATGCTATTAACTTGAAAATTTGGGCATGCAATTTCTTTCTTAATAGTTCTACTATTCCAACAATTGTAAGTAGTACTTTTAAATGGTCAAAACAAAACAACTAGATAAAATATGCTAGTTTGTCTTTTACCAATTATACTGTAATTAGTCTAGCTTCTAATTTAATAACTCAAAAATATGCAATTTTCTTAACTATTAAAATTTTCTTACGAGTTATGTATTTAGAATTTAGACAATTCTAATTGTCCTATCATACCTTTCTTCATTCATGAAAATGAATATGATTGAATCTCACTCTTTCTTATGAAAAGAGGATTAGGTTTATTCATTTAGCAAAGTTGACTCTACCAAAAACCCTTACAGGTGTAGATCAATTTACCAATACAGGAATAACCTACGTTTACGGTTTAATGTTGCATTAATACATTTAAAGAATTAGCAAAATTCAGTTTTAGTATTTTCAATAATTAAACTTTTTAAGAAAAAATAAAATACCCAAGGTAATATTCATATAACCGTAGAATTTTCTCGAAAACTAGGATCCAAATTATCATAGGTTCATTACATCAGTTGATATGCTAGTAACGAAAGCATATAATAAGGTAATCTGTCGAACAATAATTGGCAAACAATTTCTAATTCCTAGATCATTATTAGATTTATATTTTCCAACGCTATTGCAAATATAAACATGTTTCATCCCATCTTATGCCTTGAGTCCAGGTCTCACTTCCTACTCAACTTAAGTGTCTAACTTAAAGAACTGCAAATATGTTCATGTAAGGTCTGACTTTACATAAAGATTTACCTCTCCATCACAATCTCGTCAAGTTCTGACATGACGTAAATTGCAACTTCAAGTGTTCCTTTTAATTAGATGGCACATAACTTAATTTATAAAGGGTACTAGTTTTGATTTTATGTGGTCAAATCAAATATGTACAAAGATATCATGCATTCATCTTGTAGCATAATTTTAATAAAAAACTTTTTATTACCAATTCATAAAGATCAAATTATCAAAGTTTTGATTGAGGTATTGGTTTCGCCATTCAAGGAATTTAACTTTAATTATCATCCATTATACCGTACTTTTGCATAAGTGTAAACACTTAGTGTTTCGGGTAATTACCACCGAAGTGGTGCATGGAATTAAAACTAATTCGCCCTTAAGATGATTTTGTAAATTTATGGTTTACTTGGTAGCTCCAATTTTGACTCGCAAGCAAGCGGAGAATTCGGTCAGCGCTAAAGCAATAACCTCCTTCTTTAGGGTCACAATTTAATGCGCTCCCCTCCTAGTACTTCCCACACAGTCCGTCAAATTGGGTGAGCCGTTCAGACCATTTGTACCAAAATCATCAATAAATTAAACTATTGAAATTAACTCAACTCTTCAAAAACAAATCAAATTTCACCATTATTTAGTCCGTATTATTTTTCTATTCAAAATTTACCCTTTGCTTAAAACTGTCACACATAATAAACAAAAAAGTAAACAAATAAAAAATAAACAACTAAAAACAATGCGCACATAACTAACAATTAATACGTGTAAACAAGTAGCCACATGCAACTTATTCGATAAAACCTATTAATAATCAATGTCTAGGTTAATTAATGTATATATTAATTAGGGCTTTCACTCTCTCAATTCAAAGTGAGCCACATACATCGACGAATCGATATTGTAAACCCATAATTAATAATATACCAAATTGCACATAATTGATTCGTTAATGTATATAATTGGAGTCTTCCCTAATTCAAGATTTATCATAAATATACATGTGAATAGAACTTAACAATTAATCTACGCATAACCAATCTTAACAATTAAATATATATATCGACAATAATCCATGCCAAACATGCACGTTTTCATGGATTTAACATAACAATTTATTCACGTTGTCACAAGATCGCATACAATTCCATGTCACATAACAATTTATTCATGAATATATCACGTAAACAATATATTAATTCTAGGTTTCGTTATTGATAACAAAACAATTTTATAAACTCTAAAAAAAATTTAAACAAATCGACTAAAAAAAATTTAAGGGTTTCGACCCATTAAACAAAATCGATCCATAAAAAAATTTTAAAACCAAATTAGGGCAAAAGCCCTAACCCTAAAATTAGAGTTTACATAATCATAACCAAAACCCTAGAATAATCATATCAAATAACATACAATATTCGTTTTTACGTGTTTAGTAATTAATTACTCATTAAACCAAGCTCTGATACCACTATTGGAGTTATATAACATGACTAATCATAAATATAAGCAATAAACATCAAGTAAGTGTGGAAGCGTATAGGAACATATAATGAATAATTAATTAACTAAAGCATAAAGTATGCGTACATTTCTTGATTCTAGCCGAACAAGAATCAAATCCACAAACTAGCAATTTAGATGAACCCTAATTAGGGATTATAGGATTATGTGAATTACCTCTTACCGTTTTGTAATTCAATCCAAGAATAATAATAATAATGTGTTAGTACCACTTTTTTGTACATACGTACTATACCGAATTAAAAGAATGCTAGTTTTAGTTAAACAAAACAATTTTAGTTTGGAAAATTGATGTGTCGACACCCTTGAGGTGTATGTCGGCCAAATTAAGCAAAAACACATATAAAACAATTTAGGTTTTAGCTTAATGAGTACAAGAGATAAATTACAAACACCATTGGTTTTGTATTTATACTCAAAGTAACTTGGTGAACAAGTTAGCTATGGATTGGGTTATGGAAACCCCCAAACCGATCGGCCTAGGACTCCCATAGGGATTCTAGAACCTTCTCGATCTCTAATTCCATATTTAGTCCTTATTACCAATTATATTTAACGACCGTTAGTCCATTATACTTAATTACTTAACGTCCGTTATAATTATTTCGTTTAATTAATAATACTAGAAGGGTACCATGTGATGCGTGGTGGTACCGATGACTATTTGTAGCGAACAAATGTTTTGAGGTGGTGATGTGATGAGATGGTGGTGGCAATGGCGATAAGTATAGTTATATGTGTTTGCTTACCCGTTTAGAATTCGTTTCACAACACTTGAATGTATATGTGTTAGTTGTAAGTGTTTGTTTGGGTTCAGTAACTTTCACGCGACATCATTATTCCCGCATATAAAATACCGCAATCTCTTACGTCAAACACTCCCCAGTATATGATTTTGTGAATCAAGATTATATTGATTGGAATAAATGAAATAAAGGTTAAAGTTGTAAAATTTGAATTAAAATAAAATAAACCCACTAAAAATATAAAACTAAAACTCATAAAAATATATTAAAATGGATGTTGAATTAAAGAGCATAAAATTTTAGAAAATATGGTGAAATTAGATTATAATATAAATAAGTAGATAAAAGATATTTTAATTTGAAAATAAAGATGAATTTTAGTTGAGAAGTGACACATGTCATTTTATAATTGAGCTCCTTATCTTAATTTTTGGTGGTTAGGAGTTAGAACTTGGAGTTTGTTAAGAAGTGACACATGTCATCTCATGATTGGACTCCTTATCTTAATTTTACATGCATTATAATATATCTTTCCATAATAAGCAAGTAAAAAAGTCTGAATTTTTAAGCCTTCTAATTTTAGAAGGCCTAAATACATTATAAAGTAGTATAGATAAATACAACATTTATATTTACTTATTAACTTTAATTCTCATACGTAAAGTGTGCAATCCCGTGGTCTCGAGTTCGATCCTAACACACAACTATTAATTTATTGTCCATTAAACCAACACTATTGGGTTGAATGAAAGATAAAAGCACAGTTCATGGTTTCTATGAATCGCTTATGTTTATGTTTCATCTAGAAGTTGAACCACTCTAGTAAGTTTTTGTGTTTGAAATGCTGCACAGATGAAGTATAGTTCCTGTTTGTGACTCGATGGTATGTTTTTGTTTTCTCTAGAAGTTGGAACCATGTTGTTATATTTTTTTTTGAAGTTAGGAATGATGCACATGCTGTTCTTAAATGCTTTCATGAAGTATGATGTGCAATGAAAACATTTGGTAGAAAACTTTTTCTCTTTTGTATTTCTTAGCTTATTTAGAAAAAAGTTGAGTTATTCAACAATTTGATTCATGAACTAGTCAATCAGTAATCAAGTCATGTATAATTGTGGTGAATTTCTAGCTCTTGTTGTTAAATATGCTCGAGAATATGAGTTTAATAGGAAGTCATTAAAGATCATATCCATGAGTCATCTGATTGGACTTTGGAGGAATGGCTCCTCTTTATCTATTTTCAGGGATTTTAACCCAAACAAGTTATTGGAAAACTATATCCCATGATAAAGATAAAAAAATAGGGACTTCTGTGAAGCTTGTTTTGATCACAATAGATCAATGGTTATGTTACTATATGCAAAGGACGAGTATCATTGCTTGCGCTTCGCACCGAGTCTCAATACATTTATACTTTAAGAAGATCCAACTTGCGCTTTGCACCGAATCTCAAAACATTTTTTTGTTTGTTTTCGGGGGATTCCACCCCCTTTTGTAACTTTTGGGCCCTCCGAATTTGGATGGTTCCTTGTTGATATAAAATTCTTGCCTTTTTCCAAAAAAGAAGTTAGAGAAACTTGAATAGGGATCATGACAGCCAATGTACAACACTACAATTCTTTTTGGTAAAAGCGCTGATTATAGGTGTTGGGTTTCTTGATTTGATGATACAAAACAATAAAGAATGAAACATCAAGGGCTTAAAGTGACAAGAAGGAAATCTACAAAAAGATGAAGGGACTTGCTTGCAAAAGAAGATTTACTTATTAGTCCTTAGTAGAGATTTGTAAACCCTAATCCTCTAGTATATAAAGAGGACATGGGGTGTAAGTTTCATATACAAGTCTTCCATAATGTAGTCGACTAAAGGTGTGTGTGTGTCCTAGGCGTATAGTCTTGTAAACGCCTAGGTTATTAGTTTAGTTAGTAGTTTAGTTATCTAGGCGTGTTCCTATAAACGTCTAGGTTAGTTAGTGTTAGTTAACCTCCAAGATCAAGTCTTTGATCCTTGTTATAGTTTAGATAAAACGTTATTAATATAATTAGAGGTGATGGTAAATGAAACCTTGTGTCAATAACATAATTGTTCTTTATTATTCCGCTGCGTATGTATATGTTATTGTTAAACCCTAAGGCTCAAAACGATCTCAAGGAGTTCTATCAAACTCCACAATAGGAATGTTTGGTTGCACATGAAGTCAGAGAGTTGTGTCATTTAGGTTAAGATTTAAGAATGCTGGAAGTAAGTTTGGAATATTGGGTAGATTAGAAGAAAAGGTATAGTATATGATTTTTGGTGAATCAATGTTAAATTCATCTTGAAGGTGAACCACTTTGTAGTAAGTTTTTGTGTTAGGAATTCTGCATGTACTATTTCTAATGTTTTTGATGAAGCATGATGTGCAATATCTATAACCTTATATAGCTTTACTATAGATTAAACTCAAGTTGTTCTACAACTTGATTCATGAATCAGGTGAATTCCCTGTTCTTGCTTGCTGTGAAATCTGCTAGAGAGCATATGATTTTAACTTGAGCTAGCTGTCCATGGAATCTGTTTCTTGAAGCTCGTAATCTTTCAATCATGTTTGACAGTGTCGGGATAAATACCCCTTCTTTATCCATGTCCCAGGACCTGTTGTCATCAAGAGTCTAGACGGTTACAAAAGACAATATCCAAGTTAAATAGGGTGAAGGCTGAATATACGTAACAAACTTTATCAAATTAACCAATATACGCAACATACTTTATTTATTGTCAATGTATGTACTATACTTTTGAATAATTACCAATGTACGTAAAATTGACAGATTACCATTTAAAAAAGTTACGGTTTTGGTTCCTGCCATTTGCGTTGACTTTCACCGTTAGTCCTTTGATATTTTTTTACTTAGAAAAATTACAGTAATGGTCCCTTGACATTTGCGTTGACTTCCACTATTTGTCCATTGACATTTTAATACGCTTTCATCCATTTTTCTTTACGTTTTAGTCCGTCTTTATCCATTTTTATACGTTTTCATCCGTTTTTCTTACGTTTTTATCCGTTCTTATCGGTCTTTATCCGGTTTTGTACGTTTTTATACGTTTTCATCCGTTTTTATATGTCTTTATCCGATTTCATCCGTTTTTATACGCTTTTGTTTCGTTTTTATCCGTTTTTGTCTTTTTTAAATGTTTTCATCCTTTTTTATACGATTTCATTCGTTTTTCTTACGTTTTTATCCGTCTTCATTCGTTTTCATCCATTTTTATACATTTTCATATGTTTTCATCCGTTTTTATGCGGTTATGTCCGTTTTTATACGTTTTGTCCGTTTTTATATGCTTCCGTCTGTTTTTCTTACGTTTTCATACGTCTTTATCCGTTTTTGTCCGTTTTTAAGCTTTTTCATCCGTTTTATATGCTTTTCTCCGTTTTTCTTATATTTTTAAACGTTTTATCTGTCTTTATTCGTATGAAAGTCAAAGAAAATGGCAGGGACCAAAACTGTAACTTTTTTAAATATTAATTTGTCAATGTTACGTATATTGGTAATTATTTAAAAGTATATTACGTACATTGACAATAAAAAAAGTATGTTACGTATACCGGTTAATTTGATAAAGTTTGTTACGTATATTCAGCCTTCACCCAGTTAAATATGAAACATTTGGGACTTTTGTGAAGCATGTATTGATCACAATAAATCCCTAAATGATAATGTTTCTTCATGTGAAAGGAAGAATGGAAGTAAGATCATGTTCCAACGTGTTTTTAATACCCAAGCTCCAACATAAAAAGCTAGAGCTCGAAATTGTTTGTCTTTAATTGATTGTATGCAGATGTCAAATTGATATCAAGTACAACACCATCTGCTGTCAGGGGGTAACAATATTGCTCATTTGAGAAGGAAGGGGCGTTGCTTGAACTTGAACCCGAAAGTGGTTGCATAAGTGTTCAAAAGCACAGATGATCCTCTTTTGATTGTTAGTGCTAATAAGGTATCTCTCAGATTCAAGCCTAATAAGTATAAAATACATCTACATAATAAGCATATACATATATATTATATGTAAAAGATACATCTTGAATATTATATGCATAAAGCAAAGGAAACAGCTTAAAAGGATCTTGTAAAAAAGAGTTTGTACATACACTTACAAGTTAGGTATGCACATAAAGATATGGTAGAAGATATGAAATCACATTTGGCAATGTTTACTTGCATTTACATGACTACGTAAGAAATAAGATTTGGCAATGTTGTACATGCATTTACAAGTCTACGCATGCAGGGCTTGTTTATTATATATAGAGTGGTTCTATGACCCAAAGAGGACACAAAACACAGTACTAGTTCTTTCTCCACTACATATTGTAATATAGTGCATTGTGTAGTATCTTCACATCTGACTTGATCGTCCCGGGCTCAGCCTGGGGACCTCTCTAACGATCTTTCTTTGTCTTTTCAGCACTGCTACCGAAGACCCAAAGGTCAAGGCCAAAACGAGTTAGATGGTCAATCGGGCACCTTGACGAATGTGTATTTTGGTAGCATCATTTGGCGCCATTCGTGAGACCCGTACAAAAAACTAGCTACATGTTCTTTCTTGCATATCACGAACGTGCTACTGATTTTCATCTTAAACCTCTCTACTGAGGTAGGTAGGCATATCAAAGGTAAATATAAATCCTTGATATTCACGTGAATAACATGAGAAACTATAAGGTATGACAATATAATCTAATTTTTATCAACCTTATTTGATTGATTCTCAACGATGTTATGCTGCATACATTATAGAATATGTAATACTTTATAATAAGAACTAGAGATGATATTAAATGAAGTTCCATTTGGGTCCTCTACAATACCTTTGTTGCAACATAAATCTTCTTTGCATTAACCTTCATTTTTGCAAGAAAAACACTTCATTTATATGTTGAATTACACTTCTTGAAAAAAAAATTGATTAAACATCAACTTATGAGGTTATAGTTTGAACCTATTTTCATGATCAAAATATATTAGTTGGTAAACATAAAAATAGGTGTTACAACAGGTAAAATTGGTTGCATAGATCATTATCCTAATTCCCAAAATCAACTAGCGATATGTATTTTTATCATGTCAGTTGATTGAAGTACCAACTTAAAACAATTCGAAAGAAATGTTTAATTGAACGATTCATACCGCAAGACTATAAAGATCATATGGCTTATCAGTAGTTAGGATATGGATTATCTATGACATGTTGGCTATATATTTTAGCGCTTAATTTGAAGAAAGCATAGTCACACAATTTGCACCTGATTGGGACTAGTTTCGGATACTAATACCATAAAATTACAAAGTTGCATTTGGTTACAAAGGTATTAATGTTTTAATGCGTTTATATTTGATATTGCTTGTTTGCTAGCATATCTTGTGTTCATAAATGATCTAATAACAAGAAAAAGGCAAGAATCTTATGTATCTTCTATAGGAAAGAGCTACATAGTGATGCCACGAAACCGAGAGCAAATAAATCACGCAACACCGCAAGGCTTTTTCAAAGAGATGAAACCATATCACACAAAAGCGGAACAACCGCTCCAGAGTCGTGAAACTCTATCACGCAAAAGTGGCATGACCACTTCCATGATTATCTCCTTACATAAAATGGATGAAAAGCTTTAAGTAGCTAATCTCAAGCTTACTATATAGCTAAGCAAAAAGGTCTGGACCAATGCAATATCCCGTCATTAAAGGGATAAAAAGCTATATTGCTTACAAAGACGCGAAACTCATTGCGCAAAGTGGCATGTCCACACTAAAGACGCGAAACCTCATCGCGCAAGAGTGACATGGTCAATTCAATCATTATCTCCCGACATTAAAGGGATGAAAAGCTAAAAATAGCTAATACACAAAGCTTAATATAAAGCTAAGCGAAAAGGTCCAGATCAATACAATATCCCACCATTAAAGGAATAATAAGCTATATTGCTTACAAAGACGCGCAACCTATCGCGCAAAGTGGCACGTCCACAACAAAGACGCGAAACCTCATCGCGCGATAGTGACATAGTCACTTCAATGAAAATCTCCCGACGTTAAAAGGGATAAATTGCTATTACGCTAAAGCTTAATATGAAGCTAGATAAAATGGTTCGGGCGAATACAATATCCCGTCATTGAAAAGAAAAATAGCCAGAGTTAGCTAAAGTGCAAAGTGGCATGGCCATTTGAAAAACGACAAACATCATGGCACAAAGCAACTTCAAGAATGAATAATTTTACAATCGACATCCCGAGTATAAAAGGAAAATGATTGACAAAAACGGATACTACAAGAAGCACGATTAGTTCATACATGTTGCGTTTACATTTAACATCTACAAACTAGGGGGCTTAATAAGGTATCTCAGATTCAAGCCTAATAAGTATAAAATACATCTACATAATAAGCATATACATATATATTATATGTAAAAGATACATCTTGAATATTATATGCATAAAGCAAAGGATACAGCTTAAAAGGATCTTGTAAAAAAGATTTTGTACATACACTTACAAGTTAGGTATGCACATAAAGATATGGTAGAAGATATGAAATCACATTTGGCAATGTTTACTTGCATTTACATGACTACGTAAGAAATACGATTTGGCAATGTTGTACATGCATTTACAAGTCTACGCATGCACGGCTTGTTTATTATATATAGAGTGGTTCTATGACCCAAAGAGGACACAAAACACAGTACTAGTTCTTTCTCCACTGCATATTGTATTATAGTGCATTGTGTAGTATCTTCACATCTGACTTGATCGTCGGAGGGGGTTCCCCCGGGCTCAGGGGACCTCTCTAACAATCTTTTTTTGTCTTTTCAGCACTGCTACCGAAGACCCAAAGGTCAAGGCCAAAACGAGTTAGACGGTCAATCGGGCACCTTGATGAATGTTGTACGAAAGTATCAGCAACAATAGATTCACAACAATACTTTATTCAAACCTAAGCCTCAATAGCCGGCTTAGATTAAACCAGCAATAGTATCCAAAGTGTTACAAGATTAGGTTAATGTCAATGAGACAATAACCAGACAAATACAAAGTAGAAACAAGATCATTATAATGATCAGAAAAAAGAGAAATGTGAGACAATGACTGCATACACAGTTGTGTCTAACCCTAGATTAAGGGACTTATTAAATAGGAGATAAAGATACACAAAGACCCCTCTAACGGCTATAAAAGACACATCAGCAGAAATGAGAAGAACGCTTAAGCAGAAATGAACTTCTAGGAACTTTAAACCATTTATGCTTTGACCATGATTAACCCCTGTAATATGCCTGCAATGTACATAACTTGAAAGCCATTAGTAATTGATAGAATGACATGTTTGCCACATATTATTACCCCCAAGAATTTATGCTGATAAACGGGAAGGTTTTTTGTAAGAATGTCTGCAGTTTGGTTTGAAGAGCCATTCTTTTTGGCACTTATAACACCTCTTGCAATTTTTTCCCTGATGAAGTGAACATCAATTTCAAAATGTTTTGATCTTTCATGGAAAACAGGATTGATGACAAGTTGCGAGCGATTTGTTATCACAAAAAGATTAACAGGAGATTGATATCTACTTTTAGATCTTTTAAGACTTTTGAATCCAAATAATTACAGTGCGTAGTAGACATAGATCTATACTCGCTTACGTGGAAGATTTTGAAAGAGTGTTTTGTTTTTGCTTTTCCATGAGATCAAACACTCATTAAAGAAAACACAATAACACATGTAATGATTTCTGGTTTTCTTGCATTTAGCCCATCGCATCACTATACCCTTCAAGATGGTTTTCGAGTTGCTAAAATTGTACCTTAGACCTTTTCCGGAGCTCCTTTTAGATATCTCGAACATTGAGGCACATTCTAGATGAGATTTTGAGGAGAATGCATATATTGTGCCGACAATGAACCGAGTATGAGATGTCGGTCTTGTATGGGTGAGATAAATAAGTTTCCCAAGTAACCCGATAACCGATGATGTTGACAAGTAAGGGATCATCGCGGTGGGTATGTATGGAAGAACGAGTTGGATTCCATAGAGTGGACACAGTTTGCACCAAGGAGACCAAATTCTTTGAGGAGTTCAAGATATTTTCTTTGGGTGAGACATATGTCATTCCAGTTTTAGAACCTCAATGCCAAGAAAATATTTTAAGTTTCCCAAGTCTTTGATATGAAATTTTGATTTTAGAAACTCTTTTAATAGGTTTATCTCATCAATGCGGTTTCAAGAAGAACAATATCATCCACATAAACAAGTAGAGCAATAAACTTGTTATTCTCTTTTGGTGAACAAAGAGTGATCATTGATGATTGAACAAAGTTATTTTCTTTTAAAACACTAACAAGTTTTTCATTCCATTTCACGGGAGCTTGTTTAAGGCCATATAGAGACTTGACAAGTTTACAAACTTTATTCTTATTGTTCTCATTACAGAACCCCTTAGGGATGGTCATATAGACATCCTCATCAAGATCTCCATACAAAAAGCATTGTTAACATCAAGTTGGAAAAGAGGCCATTTTTTTTCACGACTAAGGCAATAAGACATCTAACGATGAGACATTTTCACAACAGTGAAAAAGTTTCATCATAGTATATTCCTTCCTTTGGTTATAACCTTTAGCAACTAATCTAGCCTTGTATCTATCAACTTCACCATTGGCTTTATATTTGATTTTAAAGATCCATTTGTAACCAATGGGAGTTCTATTAGGAGGTAGATTGGTTATATCCCAACATGATTTTCATTTAAGGCCTCAATTTCGAGTTCATAGCATCAACCCATTCATGTCAAGGATAGCTTCTTCATAATGGTGGGTTCAATACTTTTATTAAGACTAGAAGCAAACAGTAATTATCTTTGTTAAGGTTAGAGTAATTAACAACCTTTTCAACACCATATTTAACTTTCCCTTCAACAATAAAGTCATTAAGATTACTGGACAACTTAGAAACTCTGGTTGACCTTCTACCAGTAGTGGCTGGCAAGCCTTCTTCTTGTTTAGAATTCTGATGTGAATCAGAAGATGTACCAGCAGAATTAGAAGATGCATCAGCAGGATGTGATTCATGTGATATAGTGCCCTCAGGGTGTGTATTATCATCTATGGAAGTTGCAACAGGTTCATCATCCCTAGTAGGATGACCCAACATTGTGCCATCTTCATAGGATGTCACTCTCCCTTCATCATTGGGACTTATTTGTGAGTCAAATAAATTTTTGTGATTTAAATCTTTAGGCACATAAGTTTCAACAAAAGGTTTTGACAAAGAATTTTTCATTTTGAAGGGAAAAACAGTTTCATAAAATTTGACATCTCTGGAATAAAAGATATTTTTTGTTTCTAAACTTAAAAGTTTATAAATTTTTTTCTCATTTGAATAACCAATAAAGACACTTTTCTCGGACCTACTACCAAATTTATCAGAGATGTTAAGAATGGTGGCATAGCATAAGCAGCCAAAGACTTTAAGGAGAGAGAGTGAAGGGTCATGCCCATACACAAAGGAGAAGGAGACTTGCTGACAACACCAAGAGGTAACTGTTTATGACATATGCGTGATTAGAACACATTCAGGCCAAAGATATAGAGGTAATTCCCCCTGAAACATAAGGGATCTAGCCACATTAAGAAGATGCCTATGTTTCCTTTCTGCAATACCATTTTGTTGTGGTGTGTCAACACAAGAGGTTTGATGTAAAATTCCTTTTTCATGAAAGAAGTGTTGAAGTTTGTTATTGAAAAATTATGTCCCATTATCACTTCTGAATATCTTAACATTGTGTTCAAATTGATTTGATAGCATATGAGTAAAGTTAACAATGGAAACATAAACATCATCCTTTCCCTTAAGCATATAAACCCAGACTGCCCTAGAATAGTCATCAACAATAGTTAAAAAATATTTGTAACCATCTCGGCTAGTGACTTTATATGGTCCCATACATCTAGATGAACATGTTCACCAATTTTAGTTGATTTATGTTCACTTAGAGGGAATGGTTCCCTGGTTTGTTTAGCTTTATTGCAAGTATCACAAAGATGGTCAGATTCAGATGTACTATCAAGTTTAAGAGTGGATTTAAGTATATGTAGGACTTGGTCAGAGGGATGGCCAAGTCTTTGATGCCAGAGATTTCTAGAAACATGACAAACAGAAATGCAATTATTAGAAGTAATCTTTCATGTAGAATCAATATCAAACATATATAACCCATTGCATTGTTTACCAATCCCCACAATCCTTTTTTGATGTAAATCCTGTATATAGCAATTAGATTCATTAAACCCAACAAACATCTTGTTGTCTCTAGCAATCTTATGAGCAGACGAGATGACATTGTACTCGGGAACAACCGAACATCAAAAGAGTTAGGTCATTATTGACCTTTAAATCACCAATTTTAGTAATTAAAGCACGAGTACCATTGGGATGTCCAACAGTTAGACCAAGATTTGAAATGTCAACAACATTAATTAAAATTTTGTAGATACTGATCATGTGTTGATTTGCACGAGTCAACAATCCAACCAAGACCGATGTTTCGAGATAAGGTTTTGTGTTGTTGTTAAAAATTTGTTAAAGTTTATATTAAACTTGACAACGCCATTAAATAAAGTTCCGAAAAATTTTACCCGCCATGTTGGCATTAGCAGAGAACACATTGTTGTCATTAAGAAGACTCATAAGTCCGGAGAGTCGTTCATTTGACAAAGAGACGGAGGAGTTGCTAGCTCTATTATCGGTGATATGATTAGCATCGGTGGAAACATTATTCTCACGACATGTTTAGCATTAAAGTTCCTTTTGACATATCCAACAGGATAACCAACAAGATCATAACATCTATCAACAGTGTGACCGGGTTTTTGCGGTTAGAACATTTGAGATTCATGTTTGGTCCTCTCGTTGTTTGGTGTTACCAACATTAAAACCGAACCTTTATTAAAAGTGTTGTTGTTAAAACCTTTTTGTTATCAAAAATTTTCCACCATCGAAGTTTTGCGACAAAAGTCGTAGCATTGGGTTTAGCATAGTTATTCCCGGATGAAACATTTATGTGAGATTCTTCTCCGAGACAACAGAGAAGGCGCTTTGACATTAGGCAAAGGATCTCGGTTAAAATATTACTTGAGATGGGAACATAGGAGTCATCAAGACCCATAAGAAATTGCATTAATTTGATTAGTGATTGTGTTTTCAAAATGTTTTGCGACCTCACAAGTGCGAGGAGGCAAGCTAATCATACAATCAAATTGTTTCCATAAAGAGTTAAGATTTTGTAATAATCGCAAGAGAGGACCCACTTTGACTAAGAAAGTTTATATTTTATGTAAATTAAAATGGTGAACCATCAACCTTATCATAAGTATCTTTAAGATCATTCCACATTTCATAAGCGGTTTAGCATAGATAGCACTAGCAAATAGTTCGGGATCGAGAGAGTTAAGAATCCAAGTAACCACAACGAGTTCTGGTATCCCATTGATTAGCAAGACTAGGATTTGAGTCATCTCTTATGCAATTACCATCAATAAACCCTAACTTATTATGATTCCTTAAGGCAAAGGTCATGGCCATATTCCATATTTTATAATTTTCGGGCCCGATGAGTTTGATGGAAATAATAGGAGTACCATTGGTGTTATTAGGGTGTAAATACAAAGCATCACCAAAGGATAAGCTTTTCTCGGTGGAAGAACCACCACCAATATTATCATCACCAATGACCATAAAGCAAACAATAAGATGCAGACAAATAACACGAGACAGAGATAATAACTAGAGCGAGATAGACAAATAAAGAAATAAATAAGACTTTGTAATTAAGAAACAACAAGCACCAAGCACGTGGTGGGGTAAACCAGAGCAAGTATTCATACCACTCTGAGGTGGCGGATCAAGATGTTAGTCTACCCGTTTGCACCCACAAAGACTTAAGTCTTGTTTTTGAAGAAAAGAGTAGACTTAGACTTCTGAGCAATATGCGTGGAAAGAACAAATCACAGTTACCTAGATTCACTTAGTCTAGGGCTAATTGTGAATAGAAAATAACCAGTGATTACGCCAGTAGCAATAACCCCAAACCACCAGTTTTGTTGCTGAAGAGATGTCCCCAAGTTTCTACAAAGAAACCCTTAGATGGTGAATCAACAATGATTATGAGCCTGTAGCTCTGATACCAAGTACGAAAGTATCAGCAACAATATATTCACAACAATACTTCATTCAAACCTAAGCCTCAATAGTCGGCTTAGATTAAACCAGCAATAGTATCCAAAGCGTTACAAGATTAGGTTAATGTCAATGAGACAATAACCAGACAAATACAAAGTAGAAACAAGATCAGTATAATGATCAGAAAGAAGAGAAATGTGAGACAATGACTGCACACACAGTTGTGTCTAAGCCTAGATTAAGGGACTTATTAAATAGGAGATAAAGATACACAAAGACCCCTCTAACGGCTATAAAAGACGCATCAGCAGAAATGAGAAGAACGCTTCAGCAGAAATGAACTTCTAGGAACTTTAAACCATTTATGCTTTGACCATGATTAACCCCTGTAATATGCCTGCAATGTACATAACTTGAAAGCCATTAGTAATTGATAGAATGACATGTTTACCACAGATTATTACCCCCAAAATTTAACAAATGTGTATTTTGGTAGCATCAAGTACATATATACAAGTTTGACTATTTGGGTTTTTGATTTGCTTGTCAACAACTATTCAATAGTATAAGAAACAAATTTATCTTAATATGCTTACTCAAATTTATCTTACATAACCATAGAGCCTAAATTTAGCTTTATCATACACACGAAGCTTTGTGTGGTTCGTAACTTGTAACAAGTTTTTTCTAAAAAAAATAAAAACCAAATAAAACTACTAAAAATCATAAGGTACTCAAAGTGGCTCTTGAAATAAACTTCTACTTCAACACCAAAGACTTGTAGTTCAATGATATCTAACATGTTAGAATTATGTACAATCAAGTAGTTGTCGGTTCAAGCCCTCTAGAACACAGTAAGATTAATTTGTGGTGTATTCATTACAAGATAAATCAAGTAGTTGTATCGTTTTAGGGGTGTTTGTTTAAGCTTGTTTTTGGGCTTATGAGCTTATTTGACTCGATTTATATTTCCTAACCTCATATTTCTAGGCTTATACTTTTTATTTGTGAGCTTTAATTCATAACACCAATTTTTAAAATATTGTATTTTATACACTTTAAACTATTGATTCCTATTTTATATCCCTACCGTATCATGTTTAACATTTTTCTATAATTTTTATTGTAGAATGAATCTCATGAATAATTTTGAAATATTTTTATGTTGAACATGGTGCATGTAAAGTTTAGTGCACATCTTAGAGATGATCTTGCTAAATGTAACTGACACAGGATGAGGAAGCGAATTTTGATAAACCCTAATCCAAAGGTAAAGGTAGATAAACGAGACGCACCTCAAAGGAATAAAACTAAACAAGAGATAAAACTCTAAAACACAAGTTGATTAATAATCAAAAACTGGATTAAAATGATAATAAGCCCTATATTTATAAGGAAGTGAAACTTGTAGAGAAAGAAACATAAATAAAGTAAAAAAAATGGATTAAGTAATTAAATACATAATTCTAGAATCGTCGTCTCTATAGCGTAGATACGGGGTTCTTTCTACGGCATATACAAGCTAAGAAAATAAGAAAAATTGATTTGTAGCATATACGGCGTACACAAGGCTAAAGCCTTACGCCGTAGACATAATCACTCTAAGTTTTCTTGACCTTGTCCTCATCATCCCTCTTCACTTTAAAATAACTCGTCCTCGAGTTCTCATAATCTTCGAACAATGTCTTTAAATTTGGTGGTCGCGTACGAAGGGAAAATAGTTATGTTCTTTCTATACCATTTAAACAAAATTCTTACCCCTATGTATTGCATCCACATCATGTTGTCACGGTCTTCCTAGCAAAACATGACTAGCACCTAAATCCACGACATCACAAGACACCTCATCATGATAAGAATTTCCAATAGGAATTGAAACTTTGCAAACCTCATTCACTATCACTTTGAGACCTTTCTTTATCCAACTTTACTTATATGGATTATGATGTTGCTCGGTTGGTAACTTTAGTGCCTTCATAACCTTTTTGGAAACTAGGTTTTCACAACTCCCAATATTAATGATCAATGAGCAAATGTTGTCTTCAATCACACACTTAGTTTCAAAAATCTTGTTCTTTTGTGAAAAGTCTTCAATCTTTGTTGCACACAAAGTACGTTGCACCATCAAGTTCACAACTTCACCTTCAACTTGAGCAAATTCATCACTATGTTCCAATTTTTCACCAAAATAATCCGTGCCACCTTCATGATTTTCCCAACACAGGCATTCAACTTCGTTTCCACCTATGACCGGTAACTACGCCAATTAGGAGGTACATGTTTACTATACGAATTAGAATCCGTCTTCTTAGCAATAACTTGCTTTTTCACACCACTTACACTAGCCAAAACAGGAGAAGTCAAAATAGAAGATACATTAGCTCCAATAGTTAATTGAGTTTGGTTAAATTGGTTTACCTGAGTAGAATTCAAGAAAGAATTTCCGTCCAATGTTTCTCCAAAATTCAAAGTTCGTTTGGACATTGACCTCTCGACCTTCATAGCTAAAGTTTGAGCTTGATCAACGATCTAAATTGACAACAAACTTAACTCCTATTGAATTTATTGATTTAACCCACTAATATACCTAACAACAGTCTGTTCTTGAGATTATGTAACCTCAAGAACTCACTCGTGTACTCCACTACGATTCTTTTTCCGAACACAAGTATGATATTGTTCATATAAAATCTATTCAACATTCGGGGGGTAAAAACCTACCTTTGATCATTCTCTTCATCCTTAGCATATGTTGATTAGATACTTGTCGTGTCTTCTACGATTGTGTTGCTCGTTTTGCCACCAAACTCCGAAAACTATAATCTTGACTTGCTCTTCTTTGGAAACATCCATGATGTAAAAAAAAACTTGTCAACCTCATACAAACGATCCAACACAGCTTCAAAATCAAGATTCATAATAAAATTAGGAATCTCAGCCTTAACATGGTACCTTTGTCGATTCCCATAGATCCGATCCTCATTCCTCTTATTCACAACCCTAGGACCATGATTTCCTCCTTTTAGATCTCCAACCAAAACCTCATAGTCTCCGTCTCCTTCTTCTTCTTTTGAAGACCCAAATTCCTTTTGTCCCCAAACTTGTTTGGGAGATTGGTCACACTCATGATTTTGAAAGAAAACCTTTTTGTTAGAACGAAATCTAGGATTACCATGATTGTTACCCTCACAATTTAAGTGATTATCACCGCCACCCCTAATTTCGGATCAGATCTCTTCAAGCATAGTGGACATAATCACGATTTTTGACATGAGATCGTTGATCGCACGATCCATGTCTTCGATCAACCGCACCCCACCAATAGTACGAGTTTGTGAATCTTCTACACCATTTACCATTTAGGATACTAACAAGCTCTAAACGTTAATTAACACATAGCCTTTATTAAATGAACCTATCTTAGATAAGGCCCAAGGATATATGGAAAATAATGATTTAGACCAAAAAGTCAATATGGATGGCAAATGTGAGGTTGGTAAAGGTGGAAATGATAAGACAAACCAGGAGACACAAACAGAGACAACCACAAATAATGATAAGTGTCATGTGAATGAGAACTTGGTAGAAAAGATAGGATCGAGTGGTGATAGATTCTCCAAAAAACGAAAGAAGTCATTAAATGGATCTTTCGAGCGAGTGCAGGGCGAAAGTCTATTCAAGAATGGGATGTTCAATGACATCGAGAGTAAAAGAAGGTGGGAAGAAAGAGCAAGAAAGTAGCAAAATGGTGGCAAGACAAAACGAAGACGTTCAACTTTCAACAGAGTGGGTGGCGGTGGTAATTCTCATGAGGAGAAGTAAATCTATCAAGTGTCGGGATGAGGTCAATCGAAAACAAATGTTATGGGGCCTACATGTTCGATAAGTGAGGATCGTTTAAAGAGGGTGGGTGAGCAGATTGGTGTTGTCGGAATGCATCTATTGAGGAATGTTACCTAATGCTTCGGGTAATCACGATACGTATGTTGGTCAAGAACTATGTTTGTTTTTTCCTTCGCTTTGTTTGAATTATTATGAAGATAATTTCAATAAATATTAGAGGTTTAGGTGTGGATGGTAAAAGGGGTGGGTGCAATCTATTATTCGATGTGAAGCGGATGTCATTGCTATGCAAGAAACTAAATACGGGTTGTCGATGATAGTTGGGTTGAAGAGTGGGGTAATAAGAACTTTGGTTTTGCTCGGTGGAGGCTAACGTAAGATCGGTGGAATGATGATGATCCGGGATTCTAATAGTTTCGAGTGTAAGGATGCTATGGGTGACGATAGAGTCCTTGCGGTCAAAGGGTGTTGGAAGGGTGTTAGGGGTAGTATTGTTTTGGCGTGTATATATGGGCCACGGTAAGTAGTCACAAGGTTTCTTTGTGGAATAAATTGGAGGGTTTGATGGAAAAGCGATGATGAGTGGTGCATTTTTGGTGATTTTAACGTTATTAGAAGACATGATGATAGGCTGAATTCCCAAGTCAATATTAAGGAAATGGAGGACTTTAACACATTTATTAACACTTCACAACTAGTTGAGATTCCGATGGGCGGTAGAAAATTTACTCGAGTTAGTGACGATGGGCTAAAATTTAGCAAATTAGATAGATTCTTGGTGACTGAAGGCTTTAAAAGTAAATGGGGTAATCTTGCGGTGGTAGCTTTGGATAGAAAGCTATCCGATCATTGTCCCATTGTGCTCAAGGATTTGGAAGTTGACTTTGGACCGAAGCCGTTTCGTGTTTTCGACATTTGGTTAAAGGAAGTAGATATAGAAGAGGTGGTTTTGCGAGGATGGAATAAAGAGGTGAAAAGTAGCAGCCCAGACTGTCGGTTGCATGACAAACTTAAAAATGTTAAAGCAGAATTAAAAGAATGGAGCAAGAAGAGATTTGGTGTAATTGATACACAAATTGATACATATTGTCGTGAAGCTATGAATTGGGAATTTGAGGCAGAAACGAGAAATCTTGATGAAGTAGAGAGGTGTAAATGGATGGAGGCGAGGAGGTTGTGGCTTGACAAAGAAAGGGAGAAGGGTAGCATTCTTAGACAAAAGGCAAGAGTGAGATGGGATGTGGAAGGAGATGAGAATTCCAAGTTTTTTCATTCTTATGTGAAGAGAAGAAATAACAAGAATAGTATTAGAGGTTTGATGGTAGATGGGGAGTGGTGTGAAGATCCTAAAAAGATAAAAGATGAGGCTCATAGGTTCTATAAATTGATTTTTTTAGAACGTGATCGACTGAGACCTAGTTATTTGAGTAGCCGATTGTCTCGATTATCGACTGAAGATGCAAATCTTTTAGAAATTCCGTTTGAGGAAAAGGAGATATGGGATGCGATCAATAGTTGTGGTGGTGATAAGGCTCCCGGTCCGGATGGTTTTAACTTTAGATTTATAAAAAGATTCTGGGAGATTTTTAAACCAGAGATAGTGAATGCGATCAGGTGGTTTTGGGACAGAAAGGAAATTTCAAAGGGGTGTAATTCATCTTTTGTGGCGTTGATCCCTAAAGTCACGGATCCTATTGGTCTTGGTGATTATCGACCAATTAGTTTGATTGGATGCTATTATAAAATTATCGCAAAACTACTAGCAGAGAGGATAAAGAAAGTGGTTGGAAAGCTAGTGGGTGATGCACAAAACGCCTTTATAGGAGGAAGATTCATTCTTGATGGTATTTTGATAGCAAATGAAACGGTTGAGTTTCTGAAGAGAAAGAAAACTAGCGGATTGATTTTTAAAGTAGATTTCGAGAAGGCGTATGATAGTATTAACTGGAAATATCTATGTGATATTTTGAAAATTATGGGGTTTGGAGATAAGTGGTGTGCTTGGATTGATGCTTGCTTGAAGTCTTCTTCTATGTCTATTCTGGTAAATGGTTCTCCAACTGCCGAATTTTGTTTGGAACGAGGGATTAGACAAGGTGATCCTTTGTGTCCGTTTTTGTTCATCCCGCGCGAAGGTTTGAATGCCATGGTTAATAATGCGGTGGATAGAGGTGTTTTAAGGAATTAAAGTTGGAATCGATAACGTTGTTGTGTCTCATTTACAATATGCGACGACACAATATTTTTGGTGAATAGGACAAAGAAAATGCAAGAAATCGATGTGTATCTTAAAATGTTTTGAGAAAGTATCGGGTTTGAAAGTGAATCTTAATAAAAGTAGATTATATGGTGTAGGAGTGAATCCGGATGAGGTTGTCAATATGGCGAGATGGATGCAATGTAGTGTTGGTGAATTCCATTTACTTATCTAGGCCTTCCGATCGGAGAGTGCATGAGGCGGAAAGTGCGTGGAGAGTTGTAGTGGAAAAATTTAAAAGAGATTATGCGGATGGAAAGCAAAAACAATGTCGTTTGGGGGACGTTTGACACTAGTTAAGTCGGTTTTAGGAAGTTTGCCATTGTATTATTTCTCGATCTTTCGTGTGCCTTTTCGTGTGACTAAAAACTTGAGAGTATTAGGAAGGATTTCTTCGGGGTGGGGTGGGTGAAAATAAAAAGTTGGCTTGGGTTAAATGGGATAAAGTTTTAGCTTCATATGAGGCGGGAGGTTTAAATATCGGTTCTCTTCGGGCAAAAAATTGGGCTTTGGTGGGTAAATGGTGGTGGAGGTTTAGGATAGAAAGCGGTGTGTTATGGGTTAGGGTGATTAAAAGTATCTACGGGAGTAATGGCGGTCTCGTCGATAATAGGGTCTTAAGGGAGCTGGGTGGTAGTGGTGTTTGGCGTGATATTGTTAAAGTAGGCATAGATTTAGATAAAACTGGAACTGGGTTTTACACCTCGTTTTCGAAGAAGGTGGGGAATGGAGGGGATACATCCTTTTGGGAAGATAGATGGATAGGAAATGTTAGACTTTCTGATAAATTTCCTAGGTTGTATCATCTAGATAGGTGTAAAGAGGCTCGGGTGATTGATAGAGGGAATTGGAGTGAGGGGATTTGGAGGTGGGAATGGGATTGGGTGAGGGAACCTAGGGGGAGGGCTTGTGGGGATGTGGCAGCACTTATGGAATTACTACAAAACGTTAATCTAACTTGTGATTGTAGGGATACGTGGCACTGGAATCTTGCTGAAGATGGTAAATTCAAGGTCAAAGAGTTATCTCAGATGGTAGATGATCTGAGTCTTCAAGTGGCAGGTTCAAATCAAGAGACGGTATGGAACAAACTCGTGCCAAACAAAGTGAATATCTTCATTTGGAGAGCTCTAAGCGGAGAATTCGGTTCGTGTGGAACTCAATAAACGAGGTATCGACTTGGATTCTGTTTTATGTCCTTGTTGTGGAGATAATGTGGAAACGTGTGATCATATTCTAGTAAATTGTAACGTGGCAATGAGTGTTTGGGAAAAGATTTTCGGTTGGTGGAGGAAAGGTGCGGTTAATGCTTTTTCTGTCAGTCATATGTTGCAACATGGTGGGTCTGATTCTAATTCTACCTTGGGAAGGTTGTGGCAACTAGTAACATGGGTGACCGCGTATATGATATGGAAGGAACGTAACTCTCGTGTCTTTAGTGTGAAAGTGGCGAGTATTAATAAAATTGTCCAAGAAATTCAACTTAAAAGCTTTGATTGGATATCAAGAAGGTCGAAGAAAGTATCGTTTTCATGGCAAAATTGGTTCCGTGACCCGTCGAGCTGCAAAGTTTCAAAATGATGTGTATTTCGAGGCCATTTCAGGGTCTGTGGAGTAAGCTTTTGTCATGTTTTCCTTCCTTAGTCCGGTTAGTTTGTTTGGTTGAGTGAGATGGGTGGTCTTGGGGATTATGTGCTTGATGTCTAATGTTGGCACGACAAACATTTAGGTCTTTGGGTCTTATTGTTTGTTTGCTTGTATTTCTTCTTGTAATATTTAGTACTAGGTATTGCAGCCCCAAGTGTCTTGTTGGGTCTTTGTTAGTGGATGTTTTGGTTGAGGAGTTATCTCCCTTTTATGGTAATAAAATTCGCTTTTCAAAAAAAAAAAAAAAAAAATCAACACATAACCTTCTACACCAATTACCACCAAGATATTAACAAGCTCTAATGCCAACTGACATAGGACGCGAAAGTGAATTTTGATAAACCTTAATCAAAGAGTAGATAAATGAGGTGCATCTTTAAGGAATAAAACCCAAACAAGAGATAAAACTCTAAAACATAAGTCTACTAATAATCAAAATCTGAATTACAATGATAATGAGCCCTATATTTATACGGAAGTGAAACTTGTAGAGAAAGCAGCATAATTAAAAGTAAAAAACTGATGGAATCGTCGTCGCTACGACGTAGAGATGGGGATCCTTCCACAACGTAGACAAGCTAAAAAACAACCACAATTGATTCATACATAGACAAGGCTTAAGCCCTACACGGTAGACAAAATCACTCTACGTTTTCTTGACATTGTCCTCATCAATAACACTTTTGCAAAAACTAAAATAAAATAAGAAAAATAAAAAGGGTGTACGAGGATAATTTGAGAAAATACGGGTAAGTTGTATCAAAGTTTATATACAATAGGTAGTTCTTAAAAATTAACAACGCATCGGCACTTGAACCAAAAAACTCTTTATTTCCCCCACTTTATATTTTACTAGTAATTTTTAAGGGCTTGTTATAAAATCCCCCAAATTAATTAAATCATCACAAATTCACACTTTACACGAACAAAACCATGGCTGCAAATCTTACTTCAGGAGCAATAACGAAGATATCGACTGGCGAATGCACATCAAATAATATAAAGCCTGTGGTTCAAGTGACATATATTCATAATCATTCAGCAATTAGTGATGACGAGCAATGGTACTGGGTTATGTTATCTGATGGATCTTTTTACCAGAATGGTGGTATACGTGTTGAGGCGGCTAGACTAAATCAGTTGCAGATAGGTTCCATTGTTCAACTCAATGACTTTGCTACTTATACCATCCGTAAGATCACGTACGTATGTCTTATATCTCTATAATAATTGTTAATTAAATCATGAGGCCCTTGCGGAACTAGGGGGTCCCGGGGAATTTTGGTTCGTCGTTATATTTCGTGAACACCAACTTTTTAAATGCACCCGGTCTAAACGAATTGTGTTTTATAGTTTTTGTTTTGTTAGTCCATTAATATGTTAGTAAACTCAGTTGTATCAAGGAAATAGTACCTTTTTTTATCATTTCTTTCCCAAGTTCAAAAACTCTTTAACACTTAAGCACAGCTTTCTCTGGTTTCCCCGCTCCAAATAAAGACACTAATAGTAATGTTACACAGTATGAGATGAATTTTGGTGTTGTGTACACTGTTGCGCCTTGGTCATTCGCATAGTGATGTCTGCTTATCTTCTAGTTATTTTGTGCAGGGTTTTTCTAATTAATGACTTCAATGTGATTCATAGCGAATGTGATCTCATTGGTAATCCAGAGCCATTACCTCGTAATGATACCCCTTTAGCTGAAAGATCTACACCCCCAATTCCAGATGAGGATCATGTTGATGTTAGTCATGAACATGAATCTGTGACTTCAACACAAAAGTGTTCTGAAACTCAAAGCAGAAAACGAAAGCATCAATCAAGTAACGAGACCCCTTCACCTGAAAGATCTAAACCTACAATTATAGATCTTGATAATTCTGAGAGTGATACTAATGAAGATTTTTATAATGGCCATCATGCACAAGAACCCTTGGCTACAACACAAAAGTGCTCTTCTCATTCTCTAACTCAAAGAAAAAAACGAAAACGTCGACCAAGCATTGATAACATCTCAAAAGTTGTAGAAGATGTTTCCAAGATGATGAAATTGATGATGGAGAAAAATAAAGAAGATGATGTTGGTGCTTGCTTAAAAAAGTTGGAGACAATTGAAAAAGATGTTTCTATAATGACGAAAATGATGAGTGAGAAAAATAAAGAAGATGACGCTGGTGCCTTCTTTGAAAAAGTGGAGACACTTGCAGAAGATGTTGCTAAAATGACGAAAATGACGATGGAGAAAAATAAAGAAGATGATGTTCGTGCTTGCTTAGAGAAGTTGGAGATACTTGAAGAAGATTTTTCCAAATTGATGAGAACGGTAATGGAGAAAAATAAAGAAGATAATGTTGGTGCTTGCTTTAAGAAGTTGGAGACACTTGAAGAAGATGTTTCTAGAATGATGCGAATGATGATGGAGAAAAATAAAGAAGATGTTGTGGGCTTCAAAAAGTTGGAGACACTTCAAGAAGATGTTTCTAGAATGACGAGAACGATGATGGAGAAAAATAAAGAAGATATTGTTGGCTTTAAAAAGTTGGAGACACTTGAAGAAGATGTCTCTAAAATGACGAAAATGATGATGGAGAAAAATAAAGAAGATGTTGTTGGTGCTTGCGTTAGAAAGTTAGAGGCACTTGAAGAAGATGTTTCTAAATTGACGAGAATGGTGATGGAGAAAAATAAAGGTGTTGTGGGCTTTAACAAGTTGGAGACACTTGAAGAAGATGTTTCTAACATGAAGAAAATGATGATGGAGAAAAATAAAGAAGATAATGCTGGTGCTTCCTTTAAGAAGTTTGAGATACTTGAAAAAGATGTTTCTAAATTGACAAGAATGATGATGGAGAAAAATAAAGAAGATGATATGGGTGCTTGCATTGAAAAGCTGGATAAAATGGGATGGGGTGCAGAAGAACCAATATACGACACTGCACTTTTGTTGTTTGGTCAAAGTGCCGATTATAGGAAACTTTGGTTGCACTTGAAGCCGGAGAGTTGTGGGAAGTGGGTAAAAAATGCTGGAAGTATGTTTGGCTTACTGGATTGATGAAAATAAAAGGTAAACTTTGTGTTTGTGTTTGGTCTAGAATCTGTTTTGTCTAGAAAGTAGGTGAACCCATTGTTATCTTTTGGGTTAGGAATGCTGTGTAGAAATTTTAATATAATATGTCTGCAGGAAGTATAACGTGCAATGCTAATTCTTTATTAAAAAGCTTTCTGTTTTTATATATTACAGTATTATATTTAACAGCAGAAGAAATCAGAAGTTATTCTACAGTTTGATTCATGAATTGGCAGTTATGCAGTCAATTCCAATGTCACATCAGCATTTCATTGCTGTTATATGGGTAACCTTATAAGCATAGACTACAGCATTGTTTCTGGTTTCACCCTATTATCCTTATTCCCTAAACTAGGAAGAATGGTGTGATACTTTAAAACAGATTCTTAATACTGAAAGACATGCTTGGAAGAATAATTGTGTTGACTTTTTGGGGTAACTTTTGCAATGTAGAAGGTTAAACACATCAAATCATGCCTGACTCTAGTGAATTCCAGGTTCTAGCTGTAAAATTTGCTAGGGTATATCGTTTTAACAGGAACTCATTAGGGATAAATTATTTTGAATAGCTGTTCGGAGGAATGCTCTTTTCCAAAACAGATTAATGAAAGATTGCATCCCATGTTAATGTTGAAACATTAGATGCTTCTGTGGACCAAAAACTGAAATAAGGGTCATGTGTTGAATGAGCATATCAATACTCGGGTCGTAATATAGAATCTGATAATATCTGATTGAGTAACACAAAAATATTGACAATCAAATCTGTTACACTCGATTATCCAATTCATATAGGAATAATAAAAGTTATAACAAAATTCTCATTTTACATAAGGCTCACAACGGTTGATCAGAGCTCAAGTTGAGCCAGCTCGTTTTTCATGCTCAATCTCCAACTTGGATAGAAGTTGAGCTCGAGTTGCTTAATAAAAGTTTGATTCTTTGAGTCTTGATTAGCGGGTTTTTTACGTGCCAGGCGTTGTGGGTGTCCAATTGTGGTTTTAAATTTGCTTTCAACAAAAATATATTTCAGTGATCAAAAGATACATGATTTGGGGTCTTTTCCTTCTTTATATATGAGTCCCTGAACTTTTGCTTTCAATTGAAAGTGCTGATGTTAGGAAACGGTTGTCGCATTTGAAGCCGGAAAGCTAGTGGGAAATGGGTTAAGAATGCTGGATGTAAGTTTGGACTATTGGGTTGATTAATAGAAAAGGTATATTATCAGTTATTTTGTGAAGCGATGTTATGTTTTTGTTTCGTCTAGAAGTTGAGCCACTTTGCTATGTTCTTGGATTAGGAAGGATGCACAGCCTGTTCTTAAATCTTTTCATGATGTGCAATGATAAAAGTCGCTTGAATGTTTTTTTCTGTTTTACATCTTTAGTATATTATATAGCATACTTTAGAAGGAAGAAAAAAGAAAATTATTCAACAATCTGGTTCATCAATCAGCAACCATGACATCAAGACTCGCATGATCCTGATGCATTACTAGTTCTTGTTGTAAAGTCTGTTTGGAGGAACGCCACTTCGTTATCTATTTCCAGGGATAGTGTCATTCGGATACCTTAACGAAAGACCATCCCAATTTAAAAGTGAAACACCGGGACATCTACCATAAGATAAAACCAATTACTATTATATAAGGGTAAAAACGACTGGTATGAGCTCAATGTTGAGATTTTATTAGCTTAACTTGGACTAAAACTTGATATAAGCTTGAGCTGGAGTTGCTTGATAAAATTACGACACTTTGGAGTCTTAGTTAGGGGTTGTTATAACGGGCAGGTGTCGATGTTTTTTTCTATTTTTTTGTCAACAGTTTTGAAGTTTTGAATAAAAATCTCGCTTTATACGACTACTCAAATAAGTCCGTCTAGTCATGTTACATAAACTAAGGAAATAAAGTTTAGTTCTATTATAGACACTAGTGCACAAATAGTAATTTTTTAAATTTAGTTCTAAAAGCTCATTTGTCTCTTGAGCATGCTCAAGCTCGTCTATTAAACGATTTAAGCAGCTTGGCTCACTTACACTTAGTTGACATCAACTTTTTTGATAGCCTCTTATCGGGCCATATGCTAATTTGGTCAACAGCAAAACTTGTTTGGTAACATTTTTGTTCTCTTTTACTCATTCCACTAAGGATAGAATGGGCCAACGTTTGTGACATACAAAATGATTCAACATGTAAATGCTTTATAATTTTCATCTTTGAGAAACCATTTTAAAGATCGTAGTTGATCTATTTATCACAATGAAAATATAAAATATACAAATTGATTTACCCGATGTTAATAAACTTCTACGTACGTATTTTATTGTTGTGTTTTTTGTATTTATATTTCTTTTTCTTTATTTTATTCATGAGATAAAACAAAATGTAACTCAGCCCAAATTTAATGAAGAATTGTATGTTGTTCTAACGAATAATAGATTATTTCAGCAATAGCAAAATTTCTCGTCTAACTTTACAAACTTTACTATTATTAACAAATTATTTTTCATTAATCTATCTATACATATATATGAGACTACATATGCCGCAGCCAAGAATCGAACATGGGTCTCAACATTAACAGCCTAACGCCTCTACCACTAAGGCAATCCATATTTTTGTGTTTTATCTTCTACTTCCAAACTAATATACTTCAGTTTCTACTCATATATGCAGCTTTTACACTAAAATTCAATGCCAGTCAAAGGTGATTCATAACCTCCCCTCAACATTCGCTGCACATTCCAAAACCTTATCAAATCAGAATAATTCAAATACAAACTGTTACATTACCATCAAATTCTTTTCCTCATCATATATTCATTTATTCATCGATGAATTAACTATTTTTTGATACTTTGCTGGAAAAAAATTATGATTCTTTTCCTCATCATCTTCATTTATTCAAGAAATTTTTGTTTATTTTGGTCATTTTTTTTTATATTTTTGTAGGTAGAATCTGATTGAGCAGATTAACCAAGCCGAAAATTAATGATGATACACTAAAGGTACGATTTTGGGATCTTTTGAATCTCAATAATTTTTTTGTATGTTCATGTATTAAGTTTCTTTTCAACTCAAATTGGGGATCTATTGAAGGTTAGTAGTTTATCGATGATAAAAAAGAGTTTGATTTTTTGTTGATGCTTAATGGTTTAATTTGAAAATTTTGAAGTTGTATTGTTGATGATTAATGATTTTTTGTTCATGATTAATAGCTTAATCTGAAAATTTTGAAGTTGTAATCTTTGGTTGATTTTATTTCTCATCTTGATGGTAAAGGTCCTACAAGGTATGTACAAAAATTTTAGTACTTTTAAGCTAATTACTTGCATACCCCTCAGGCGCCATTCTCGAAGAGCGGACCAACTTCAGTGTAGTGTTATCAGGTCAGACTTTTACACGCTTCAGTTAAATTTTGTGACTAGAGGTGCCAAACAAAGTTGTAGGAAAACATCATGGCACCCAAACAAGTAAGCATCTACATTCAATTAACTCAATTAAGGTCTTATTAGAACATTTGATTCGAATTGAATATTTAGGTCACCAATTTGGGGGTTTTTGTTATAATTCGAATTAAGTGGGTCGGGTTTTTTTTTTTTTTTTTTTTTTTTTTTTTTTTTTTTTTTTTTTTTTTTGGTTTTTCTTTTAGGTTTTGATTTTAGTTTTTGATTATGGGTTTCAATTCTTATAAGGTTTTCATTTTAGATTTTTATTTTGGGTTTTTCTATATATCAGTAATTTATTTATAGAAAGGATGATAAATACTGTTGGTTTAAAGATGAGGTCAAATCTTTGAACATGTTTAAGGTGAATTGAGAAGTGGGAAAGTTTATTGATTTGGTTTATTTGTGTAGAGTTGCAGCCGTTTACGAATATTTTATAGACGAATTATATGTTGTGCGTTAGTGGCTTTCTTACTGTAACTTAGATGGGAGCAAGATTATGGAGCATAATCGCAATTCGACCAAGGGCGCCTGGGCTGTTTGGGAGGTGGGTTTCTTCTGTATAATGGTCCGGGTTTTTGGATCCCAGGTTTGCATCAGGATCATGTGAATGCATAAGGGTGAACGATGTGGAAATTCAGTGTCGTGAGCCTACCAGTTTTCATCTCAAAGGTAAAAGTTAGTAATAAATTTTAAACGCATTTTTTTAGAGTTCTTTCTTACGATTAATGTCACAATAAACTATATGTATATTTTTATGGAAGCGGGATTGTTGAAAAATGAAAACCATTCTAACTTGCTTAATCCGTTATAGCTTTGTTTAAGCAAGTGTAGCGTCTCAGTCGTGGTGTATTGTCATTTTGGTTGAGGCTTTATTTTTTACTAAATGCTGAGTGGGTTTAGTTGTTGAAACCGCAGGTGAAAACAGTGCGTCTGGGGGCCGGAATGGGATCTAAAACGAGCGGGTTTAGGGGCTGAAATAGGTGGTTTTGGGGGCTCAAAATGGGTGTCAGTTTTCGGGCTAAAATTGGGGCGTTTAGGTGCTGAAATGGGGGCTGCGACGGGTCGGTTTGAATGCTGAAATGGGTGCGTATGAATGCTAAAATGGGTGGATTTGAATGCTATTATTAGCTTTTGAGTTGATGTTTGTTAAGATTTAAAGGAAAAGTGTCTTTTACTTTGTGTTTTTTAAATGATTTTTTTTCCTATCATGTAGCATACAAGAAAATAGTTCACATGCTACCTGAAGCTTCTAATGTTTGTGTAGGCTCACCAAAACCGAAACCAACAGGCATAGCATTGATATTAGCCATCTAGCAGTTACTATGTCGTTCTCAGCAACTGCTTTAGCACAAGTAAATAACCCTTCTTTCTAATCTCCTCTAGCCATGATCTATATGTGATTTATTTATGCGTCATTATGTTTTATTAATGACGTCTTTTTTAACAGATTTTGCACCATCATATATGGATTGGGAGATTGTGATTAGGTTTGGGAGAATTACGGTGCCCTTTTACGAAAGAAATTGCATCCGAAAAGTTTTTGTGTTCGTTGACAACTTTTTGAGGTACGGGATAATGGCACGCAAAATGATAGGAGCATATGAGAATTGCAACACACTAAAAGGTACGTTTCATTTGATCTTCATGGGTTTGGCTATTGTGGCAACGTTAAGAGTTAGTGAACGTGTTTCAAAATCAGTTTATATGCATATACTTTAATTGATAGCTTGAAGTAGAGGCGATTTGCTAATCATAAGTCCACTTTTGTTATTGGCTATGAACATTTTGACAAAAAAATTAATATTTGTACAATGTCGATACTCGAACCGAATGGAATAGTGTATTTCTTCACAATAGGTTTCAAATTAGTGATGCATCTTTAATAAACAACTTTTTATGCTGCGATATTTGGGAATAAACATCTTTTTATCATCAGAAAGGTTTATAACTTTATATGGTGCTTACATTAAAAAGGGGTCAAATGAGTAAACATATGACAAAGCTAAAAAGTCATTTATGAACTTACGTATCTGAGCAAACCCGATTAAATCGGTGATGCGTGTTGTTATACTATAATATATAGGTACTTTTACACTAAAATGTATATTATTGCTTAATTAAGTCAATCATAAGTTTTGACATCTTAATATATTGCAGGGGTGATGTTTGTTAAATAGAGACATGGGTAGATCCATCTACAAAGTATGCATCATGATTAGCTGCTTCGTGATAGCAAAACATGTACGATTCTAACAAGAAGTTCAAGGTTTGTTTATTATTCAATATTCGTAATAGTTGTTATTTATCTATTTGCAAACCTTACTAAATACTATTGGACGCTAACTTACTATCGACTTGCTATGGCATCTAATTGTGTTTACATCGACTTGCTTTATCTGACTATGATAAGAGACACACCAACATCCCTACTCACATCTCACCATATTTCCGTGTGAAGAGGGTGACCATGTCCTTGTTGGCGGTCGAGGTTTGTTTGTTTTTATTGCTCATTTTATTCTTGACTTATGGTTTTGCTAATCTACCACATATGTAACACTTGTAAAATTTTAAATTTTGCAAGCATGCTGGCTAAACAAAGGCAAATTTTAGTCGAAAGCCACTGTAAAAATAGAATCTAGCCGCTCTTTTAGTAAATACAAAATACGACTCTGCAATGGCAAACACACTTGGGTGAATAGCTAAAATCAAATTAACAAAAACATAGTATTTTGACGGAGCACCAAGTTCAGTCAACAAAAGGTTAGACTTCAACGCATATCGATAGTTAAATGTGTTGAGACATAATTATTTCTCGCTCATAACTTTTTATGCATTCATTACTATTACCTTCATAGAATACATGTATAGTTAAGTATGTACATGTTGATTTATACCGCTTAAGCAGCTAATCAGTTTTACCATTTAGCCTGATATTTCCACTTAATCTTTATCTTTCATTTATGATCTCTATAAATTTTGTTAACCAATGTGGCTACTTTACCTTCTATCATAATTATCCAAAAAATGATAAACCTTTTTCAGCAACCTCATTTAGCCATTTACATATATCTTTGTTTTCTTTTTCACAGAAAATTTGAAGTGATGTTCAAGAAACAAGAAGACATGTTCATCAATTCAGCTTAAGGTTGCTGTAAAATGACCTCCTCAAAGCATGTTAACCTGACTATTACAACTTATGTAACGACGGCGAATGTAGTTATTGTACTAACAATAGGAAATCGGTTATTGCATTCATCATCATATATATTCAGAAATGATCATTATGAAGCTCGCCCGCCCATTGGGCATGTCGTATATAAATAAGGACCATCCATTTTATCAACTCACTTTTCATTGTTCTTTTTACATATATTACGTGAACACTTTTCTTTTTTTCTTTACAATTTTTGTGTTTAAGATATTTTCCATTATTCATTATTACGTATGTCCATTTACATTTCGTCAAGCAATGTTATGAAGCGAACCCGCCCATTGGGCGGGTTATGAAGCTAGTATAATTTAAGAGAATAAATATGCCAACAAATAGCACACCTAATAAATATACAAATTGTTTAATTACATTAGAAAAAAGTAGATTACTCAACAAGATAAAATGATAGCTTTTTTTGTTTCAGACTATCTAATTAGAATATTTGTCAAACAACATTTTTCGTTCAGGACCAATTTCATTCAAAACCTCAAAATCATTCAGGGCATCTTATCATTCAGTGATAAATTACTCAGTTTTATCAAACGGCCCCTTACACTCCTAGTTTACATCATCGTACCAAATAGCGGTGAAATTTTTTAACACGACACGGAAACTAACAAGTTAGGATTGATGGTAAACGGGTAAGTGTGGTCAACGGTTTAGCTCATGTGACCCGTTTAGCAATCATGCCGGTTCTAGTTGATATTCCCAACAATTTTCAACCCGTCACCTCATTAATAAATAGAATAAAAATATGAATTCTTAGTAGTATCGGGGTCATATTAAGTAGCAAAAAGAATAAATAAAAGGGTGTTATTGTGCCAAGTATATATAGAATTGGTTGTTAAAAGTAACATTATGTCCTTTATTTCCCTCACTTTTAAATTTCATTTCTTCTAAGGCTTGTTTTATAGAAACAACAACAAACCCAATCCCGCGAGGGCAGGGTATTGGGGAGGTAGAATGTAAATAGATCTTACCCCTACCCCAGGATAAACCCGAGAGTAGAGAATTCCAACGAGACCTCCGGCAAGTGCAGGTGTGCGGGTGAGAGAAGAGAAATGAGAGAAAAAGAGTCGGTAAGCAACATGCAAAAAGCAGGCAAAGATATCAAGCAAAACAAACAAACACGCGAACAGAGCAGAAACAAAACAAGGAACCGGAGGAGAGGCAAGGAGGAAAGGGAGCACAAGCAAAGAAGCACAAAAACAAAACGCAAACCAAACATATAACCAAAGCACAACGAAAAGAATGCAAACCTAAGGGAGCAACACAGAGCAAAGCAAAGAAAAGCACGGGGCCTAAAGCTAAGGCAAAGCAACAACATGGCGCCAAAAACAAAAACGTATGGGCCTAAAGTTAAGGCAAAGCAACGCACGGGGCCTAAAACTAAGGCAAAGAAACAACGGGGGCAAGGCAACAACGAGACGCCTAAAAAGCCTAACACCCAAAAACTACCTAAACCCACTAAACACCTAGCCTGGACTACCCACAGATCCTAATTCTATCTCTCCATGCCTTCCTATCTGAGGTCATGTCGTCGGTCAAGAGAAGCTCCGTCATGTCGAGCTTAAGTCTATCCTCCCACCTAAGTTTGGGTCTACTCCATCTTCTCATACCACCTAAGCTTAAGTCTATCCTGACATGACCAAACCACCTCAACCTTCCTTCTCTCATCTTCGAAATAAATTACCATAATTAACAATCAAATTTTCAACCTATCAAAATAATGGCGGTAAATCTTACTCCAGGAGCAATAACAAAGATATAAAATGGTAAATGCTCACTGACTCATCTAAAACCAGTGGTTCAGGTGTTAAAATATTCATAAACTTAGTGGTAACTATGACAGTGAAAAGAAGGAAAGTGTTGGGATATGAAAGTGCTAAAGAATGTTAAAGTACTGAAGATTGACAAAGTACTGGAAAAGTCAAAGTACTGCTAAAGAGAAAGTCAAAGTACTGTTGTCGAAGTCAAAGTACTACAAAGCTAAAGAACTGTTATATTCGTTTATGGAAAACTTTGTTTATTCTATGTTTAGATTACTTGTCGTACAAGGATACAAGTTGTAAACCGACTAGGGTTATCCTTGAGCCTATAAAAGGACCCCTAGATTGGCATTAGAAGTACGAGTTTTATAGAAGAGTTTTAGTATTCATAAAGTACGATTATTATTAGTGTTTTAGAGTTGTTGAAGAGTCTGCATAACAAGCAGATTTAGAGTTATTAATAAAAGTTAAAGTTATATTCTTCTTAGATTTGTTAAGTAAATTCCGTGTACTTAATAAAGATTACTCAGTGTTTCATTGTTAATAACTTAGGATTTATCCGTGGTTATTAAACCTTAACAAGCTATTTAAGTTAGTTTGGTTAGAGTACATCGATCCAACAAGTGGTATCAGAGCTTGTGTGGAAACTCTAACTAAGAAGAAACCCTAAAAGCTAAAGATGTCGACTGATGCTGTTCCACCACCTTCCATCACCTCAATGAGGATACCTATCATTAAGAAGGGAGAATACGGCCTATGGAGCATGAAGATGAGGCAGTACATTGCAATTACAGACCAACCACTATGGAATATAATTGTCAATGGTAATGAAGAAGTTTCAGAACCTATTGATGTTCCTGGACAACCCAAAGCACCTAAAGCGGTCTTACCAAGAAGCAACATTAAGGAATCAAGAGAAGGCACTCAACATTCTCTTGTCGCCATTCCAGATGGTCATCTTCTCAAGTTCCATGATGCTAAAGTTGCCAAGAAACTCGGGCTGCTCTCAAGACAAGGTTTGGAGGCAATGATGCTTCCAAAAAGATGCATAGAAATCTGTTGAAGCGGTTAGTTTGAAACATTCACCGTTGGAGAAAGAAAACCTTTATGTTGCTTATGATGATTTCAAACCTTCTCGGCATGTTGGAGCTATACAAAGCGAGGTTTCGAGTTGAAGATGCTAACCTCAAGTTCTTAAGAGTCGCCATCGACATGGCATGTGATAGCTACAATGATCGGAGGACAACTGGTTTGGATGTTATGGACTTTGATGATCTCTACAATCATCCGAAGGTGTATGAGCATGAGATGAATGGCCAAACTAGTTCCAAATCTCATAGTATTGCCTTTGTATCATCTCGAAAGAGGCGGTACTTCTACCAAAATCTTGCTTCTCCTACTCAAATCTTGTTGCTCAATCTTGTTGCTCAAAGTACTATTTCCTATACTACCCCATTTCGTCGTGAAGCCCCACCAACCATCCACTCGGATGAAGTTGTATGCTTTTCTTTGCACAAACAAGCTTCTACATGTCACTTATGAAGAAGATCTCTCACAGTTGAAGAGGATGCTCTTGAATAAATTGATATCGGTGGCAAGTTGCTATGATCAACTGCAAGGATAAAGAAGTTCATGAAGAAGGCGGGAAGAGGCATTGACTTCAAGCCAAAGCAGGAATAACTTTTGACAAATCCAAGATTGAATACTTCAATTGTCAAAAGATGGACATTTTGCAAGGGAATGTAGGTTTGCTAAATATCAAGCAAACAGGATGACCGAGAAACCAAAGCTAGAGTTGAAAGAAATTCCTATTACGAAACCAAAGCTTTGGTTGCTCAGAAATTATCGAGGTTGGTGAGTCTTGAGTTTGATGACGAACCGGTAACCTCTTGTATGGTAGTGTGGAGGATTCGTGGAAGAATTTGGTGGAGCATAGCTTTCGATGAGGAACACCGAAATGCTACTTTGGAGTCTAAAGATGGTTTTGGAAGCTTTGGTGGAGCATGGAGAGTGAAGATGATCCTGTTCTACTTGCTATGATGGCTACTTCAACAAGCTCATCCCCTATCTCTGAGGTATGCTCAAACTGTCATGACTTCTATCAAAAATTCCTTAATAGTTATGTGATTGAAAGAGATAATTGTATAAAAGCTAGGTCTGAGGTAGCAGGTTATCAAATAACCTTAGAGTCTATGGAAGCCAAAATTATAACACATGAAAATAATGAAATGACTTGGGCAGAAAAATATGAACAACAAGATTATCAGTTAAAACTAAGTGAATGGAAATTAAATTGTAAGATTCTTGAAATTGAAAGCCGACTAAGGAGAGATGATTTGTTAGCTAAGTTTGATGCCCGGAAAGAATCGGTCTTTCTTAGGTTAGTTATGTTGAAAAACAAAGAAGAGCTTACAATAGGGTGGTCTAGGTTTTGGTATGGATTTGATGAGTGTAGAAGAAAACCAACCTAGTGATAAGGATGACCACGATTTTGAGGATATAACCACTAGTGATGATGAGCTTATTAATTATGTTGACACATCTAGCAATGAGGAATCATTTAGTGAACTACCTCGAATATAAGAAAGACAAGGTTTATCATGTTGTCCAACATCCCACTGGTAGTCATCAACCCATAAGACACGATGTTTCTCGTTTTGGAGTAGACAACCTAGAATTTAGAAAGAAGCTTATTGGTCAATCTAGGTGCGAAACCCAACAGAAAGCAGTTGAGACACCTAAGGTAGATGATGCTAAAAGTCAGCAAGACTTTCACCTCAAAATGCTACTCCTCAAAATCTTGCTACACCTTCAAGAGTACCTTTAAGAAAACCTTTTCACAATCATACTAAACCTTTTGGGATAATTTTGGTCAAAACGACTTTAATCATTCACCTAGAAATCGGGATAGGTTTGTTAATACACATAGAAGAAGAAATTTTGGGATTACGAACAAAACTCTGTTTTGTTTGTTTGATCTGATTACTTGATTAAGGATGTAACTTACATTCGAATACCTAAGTAAGTTCCCTAAGACAGACACATCAACCAAAACCAAGAGAAAATAGACCGACTTGGAACCATTCGAATAGGGTCAACCATAGAAACTTCTCACCGGACTATAGGCACCCTCACGGAGAATACCTTTTCAAAACCTCCAAGACCTTCAAACACTTTCCAAGGTCTTTGTTAAGCAAAATATAGTACTTTCTCAAAGTCTTGCTCGCTTTTCACCAAACACCTCTTGGAATAGGAGTTCTAGGAGACCTAATTACTATCAATCTAGAAGGAGTTACAATTCCGGAAGAGTAGCTAGATCAAGGGACACTACACGAAGTTAAAACTAAATAGGTTAAGAAGGAAAATGCGATGATGAACAAACAATTACTTTCCACAAATCTTGGTGAAACAGATGATTTTGTGGTAAAAGAAAAGGAGATTTTTGTTGAAAAAGAAAGTTTTCTTTGAAAATTCACCACAAGTTTTAAACCAAAAGATAATGCTTGATTACGTCTACAAAAGCGTGAAGATTACATACTCAAAGAATTTGAGTATGTTACTCTAAGGGAACACAAGTTAGTAATGGCTTGGGTTCCTAAAAGACACTAACTCTTTTATCTTTGTGCGGGGCAACCCGGAGGAGGAGCTTAAAGATCATCTTATTGTGGATAGTGGTTGCTCTGGAAGCATGACAGGAGACAAGGAGATTACATCGATTTTAGATCTATTTATGGAGGAAGATTTGCATTTGGGAATGACCCCAATGGAGGAAGAATAAGCGGCAAAGGAGCCATCAAAGCAGGGAGCATAGATTTTGAGAATGTTAGATATGTGAAGGAGCTCAAATTCAAATTATTGTCGATATCTCAAATTTGTGATAAAAGCATCTGTGTTATTCATCGACACGAATGTATCATCCTTTCCCCAATTCAAGCTGTTGATGATAGCTTGGTAGTACTTAGAGTACCAAGAACCAATGATGTGTACAGTATGGATAAGAAGAGTCTTCACTCTTCTGGGAGAGCTACATGTTTAGTGGCAAAAGCAACATCTGAAGAAGCACATCAATGGCATAGAAGATTAGGCCATGTGAATTTCAAGAATATCAACAAACTGGTCAAAGGAAATTTAGTTAGAGGTTTACCTTCAAAGACTTACAAGAATGATCACTCCTGTTTGGCGTGCAAGAAGGGTAAACAACATAAAGCTTCATGCAAGAAGCTTGAGGAAAGGACTATTAGAGAACCATTGGAGCTGCTACATATGGATTTATTTGGACCTGTTGCAATTGCAAGCCTAAACAAGAAAAATTCGCTTAGTGGTGACGGATGATTGCGATAGATTCAGAGGGGATTTTATTAGGATTTAAAGATGATACTTTTGATGCTATCCATAATCTTATCATAGCACTTGAAAACCAAGCGAGACTCAAGGTTAGAGGTATTAAATGTGATAATGGAACCGAATTCAAGAACAAACTTATGGATGAGTTTTGTACTAACAAAGGGATCAAGAGGAGTTCAAGATTGCAAGAACACCACAGCAGAATGGTGTTGCAGAGAGAAAGAATAGGACTTTGATTGAAGCGGCCGAACTATGCTTGATTCACTTTTACCTATTTAATTCGGGTCAAGTCGTAAGTACTACTTGCTATGTGCTTATGAGTATCATCACAAAACCCCAGATGAAGACACCTTATGAGTTCTTGATGGGAATTAAACCCAACATACGATTTTTGAAGCCTTTTGGATGTCCTCTCACTATTCTAAATACTATTGATAATTTGGGCAAGTTTGATGGCAAGTCGGAAGAAGGTTATCTATTAGGATCTGCACCAACAAGAAAGGCTTTAGAGTGTACAACGAGTCACTAAGAAGGTTCAAGATTGTCTTCATGTTGAATTTTAGAAGATCAAGACAATCGGAAGGGTAAAGGTCCCGATTGGATGTTTGATCTTGAAGTTTTGACTCCTTCTATGAACTATGTACTGTTAGAGAAGAAAATCAACATGTACACAATGCGAGAAGATTTGATATGTTGTTCATGGAGGTCATATTAGACGATGATGTTCCTAATGAAGAACCAATAAGCTGTTGAACCAAAGAAAATATCGATGCACCAAAATCCTCATTGTCTGCTGAGGATCAATATATTCAAGATGAACTAAATCAAATGCTTCTTCAAGATGTCTTAGCACATTCTTATATCGATGACCAAAGAAGAGCTTATGAAGAAGCAAAGAAAAAGACCAAAATTGCAGAATACTCTCATAGTACTTTGGACAAGATTTTGACCAAAATCTTCACAGACTGTTGACAATGACTTTGCATGATTTGGATGATCCAACCATGCACGGCTTAGAAGATACCGATGATGAGTTTGAAGATGAAAGTATTTTCTCAGATTCTAATGAAGATGCTAATTTCACTAATTTGGATGATACTTATGGAGTTCCACAATCTCCAAACTTAAGAATTCATAAGAATCATCCTACTGATCAAATCATTGGTCCTTCTACTTCTGGAGTGATGACAAAACACAAAGCTAAGAGTTTTACTAAACCTCATAATGCTTTACTTAGCTTTGTCTATAAACAAAACAGGATGAATCATAAGGACCATCAAACATGCCTATTTACTTGCTTTATCTCTCAAGAGGAACCCAAGAATATTGCTCAAGCATTGTCTAAAGAAAGTTGGGTTGAAGCTATGCAAGAAGAACTACTACAATTCAAACTTCAAGAAGTTTGGGTACTATGTGATCTACCTGATGGTAAGAAGGTAATTGGTACAAGATGGGTGTTCAGAGTCAAAAGAGATGAAAAAGGGAATGTCATCAAGAACAAGGCAAGGTTAGTTGCACAAGGCTACAGACAAGAAGAAGGAGTGGATTATGATGAAGTATTTGCTCCTGTAGCAAGGATTGAAGCAATTCGAATCTTTCTTGCTTTTGCATCCTATATGGGATTTCCGGTTTATCAAATGGATGTCAAAAGTGCCTTTTTATATGGCAAGATCACAGAGGAGGTGTATGTTAAGCAACCTCCTGGTTTTGAAGATCCTACCCATCCTAACAAAGTCTACAAGGTGGTTAAGGCTCTTTATGGCCTTCATCAAGCTCCTAGAGCTTGGTGTGAGAGGCTCTCTACTTTCTTATTGCAACATGGTTACGAAGGGAGCCATTGACAAGACTTTGTTTATCAAGAGAGACAAAAGGATATCATGTTAGTTCAAGTGTATGTAGATGTTATCATATTTGGAGCTACCAAACACCCATGGTCAAGGAGTTTGAGCGGTGATGCGAGAATGAATTTCAAATGAGTTCAATGGGTGAGTTAACTTTCTTTTGGGACTTCAAGTTAAGCGGTCAAAGGAGGGTATTTTTATCGGTCAAGACAAGTATGTATCGACATACTTAAGAAGTTCAACTTTGATGCTATGAAGCCAAGTAACTACACCTATCAAGTCTATCAACTCTTTGGGAAAAGATGAAAATGGACAACTGTTGAAGTTAAGTTATCTGAGATCAATGATTGGTTGTCTTATGTATCTCATCGCATCTAGACACGATATCATGTTTCTTTGTTTGTCTATGTGCAAGATATCAAGTCTCACCAAAGGTTTCTCATCTGAATGCAGTGAAGAGAATTTTTAGTTATTTGAAACAACAACCTAAGTTAGGGTTGTGGTATCCAAAGGATTCACCTTTTCACTTGGAAGCTTTTTCAGATAGTGATTATGCAGGTGACAATTATGACAGACGATCCACCACTGGAGGATGCCAATATCTTGGAAGAAGATTAGTCTCATGGCAATGCAAGAAGCAGACTATTGCAACAACATCCTCATCAAGCGAGAATATGTGGGCTGCCGCATTGTTGTGAACAAGTTTTGTGGATGCAGAATCAACTCTTGGACTATGGGTTCAATTTCAAGAATACTCCTATCAATATTGATAATGAGAGTACCATTTGCATTGTGAAGAATCCAGTTTATCATTCCAAGACCAAGCATATTCAAATTAGGCATCACTTTATCAGAGATTGTTATGAGCACAGGCTTATTAATGTGGTCAAGGTTCACACGGATGATAATGTAGCTGACTTACTCACCAAAGGCTTTGATGTTTCAAGATTCAATTACTTGGTGGTAAGCATTCGCATGATTAATTACTGAGCTGCATTTAAGGGGAGGACTATTTCGTATAAGTATAGTTCTATGCATTGTTTGAGGGGAGGATATTCATGTTGTCTTTGCTATTGAAAAGAAGAGAATGGGAAAGTACTGTCTTTTGATTTTATAAAAGTACTGCTTGGAAAGTCTTGCTTTTGAAAGTCTTGCACACGTGTCGTCTCAAAATCTTGTTCCAACGGTAATATTGAGGGTAACTACTACTAACGGTAACTTTGTTATTAAGGGTGTGATTTTTAAATCTCACCTATAAATAACTACTCTTCGAATTTCCCTCTCATATTGATCACTTATAATCTTTTCCATATTTCTCTCTCTTTCACCCATATTATTCGCTATCTCACTTTCTGTGAACATATATCATAAATGGCAAATCGTAATATAGTTTTAAAACACAACATGGTGACGAATTTAGACAAGACTGAAGCTAATGTTATCTTTCATGATATCATTGATTTTCTAACTGGATCGCCGATTAGTTATGCGCTTTTAGTGGAACCAGATATCATTGAGCCCTGGATTCAACAATTTTGGGCAACTGCTAGGGTTCATATGGAGAATGATGATTCATATATTCAAGCAACGATTCTTTGGGAGAAGCTGTGAAAGTTCTTGACGCTCTATTCGTGAAGACTTATTATTTGATGATGCGAAGGGCTATTTGTTTTGATAAGCAAGCGATTTGGGATACATTTAGCAACATTGGTTATGAAGGGTCCTTAAGCGAACAAACATTCAGAAACCCTTATTTTGTCCTCAATGGAAGTATTTGGTTCATGTACTACTTCATTGTATTAGTGCTAAAAGTACATCATGGGAGCAATTTGGGTTTAACATAGCATCTGCTATAGTGGGATTAGCTACAGATCGAATTTTCAACTTTTCAAGGCTGATTCTAGATGGAATGCTCTCACACATCTCTCATGGTTCAAAATGGTTGATGTATCCAAGGTTTATTCAAGTGTTTCTGAACAAACAACTTGCTGATGTACCTAAGCCTACTAATCTACTACCTGTTGTGGTGCAACCAGCCAAGATCTTTACATTTATGGCAAGGAAAAGTGATTTATTCACTGGCAGGGACACTTCATTGACTACTTCAATGATGGAGATTGTTCAAGCTCTTAGAGATGAGGCCGCAGCTAGTGATGAAAGAGAAGGTACTGCTTCTGAAGGTACTGCTTCTCAAAGTGCTTCTGAACGAGAAGGTACTGCTTCTGAAGGTACTGCTTCTCAAAGTGCTGCGTCTCAAGAAACTTCCACACAAGGTACTGATTCTGATGTCAATGAAGGTACTGAAGTTTCTCCCACCTCATCCCATCATACTACTTCCCATATGGCATCACCAGCTCAAGATGTTCCTATACCACCTGAAAGATTAGTGTTAGATAATTATACTCTGACAAGGGCGATGGTCAGATTGCAGAAATCTTTTGATAAACAGGCTACTCAGATTAAGAAGTTGAAGCTTAAGTTTAGAAGATTGAAGAACTTTGTATGGCCATTGGTTACTCATCACAGATTATGGGTTAAAGCTGAAAAGAAGAAACGGAGGCATTTAAAGAAGACCACCAAAGGCAAAAAGGTTAAACAACATTCTTCTGTCCAATTGGGGAGGAATTTAGAAGAAGAGAATTTGAAAGAAGATGCTGAATTTCATGAACCTCAAGGTACTGAAGAACAAGTCAACATTGAAAGTACTGAGGAAGAAAGGATTAAGGTTCAAAGTACTGATAATCAAGGTACTGAAGATCAAAGTACTGCTTTTCAACAACAAGGAACCTATAGGCAGGAATTGATTATCATTGCTGAAAAGCTATACATACAGCAAGTGATGATGAAACCATTGCTGAAATTTTGCATGATTTATCTAAACCAAGGGGTGTTAGTATTCCAGGAATGCAAGAAGAGGAACAACCAAGAGTTTCTCAAGCTATTATTGATCTAAAAGACAAAGGTAAGGGCAAGTTGGTAGAGACAAAGAAGAAAAAGAAACCTACTTTAGCACAGATAAGAGCTGCTCAAGTTGCTATGAATGAAGAAGCAGCTAGAAAGATACAAGCTGAGTTGAATGCTGAAGTTGATAATGAAGAAGCTATGAATGAAGAAGCAGCTAGGAAATTACAAGAAGAATTGAATGTTGAAGCTGTTATACCATCACCTATTCCTATTTCTTCTCTACCAAGAAGACCAAATCTTGCTAAGGAAAGGAATGCAATGATGGCTTATCTGAAAGGTCGAGGATATGTTGGATTGAACAAGTTGAATTATGTTAATATGAAAGAATTGTATGATGCTGTCAGAGAAGATTATCATAAACAAGTTGATAATATTAAAGATTTTAAAGATGATAATGCTTACAAAGAAGAAGAAAGAAAAGGAAGTTTAAAAGAAAAGAATAAGCGGAGTTAAAGATCAACAGTCATTAAAGAAAGTTGAGTTAAGGTCGAAACAAATGATGAACGAAGAATTACTTAAGGATTGTAGAATTTGAGTATTCTAAAGATGATGATGAAATGAAGATGAACAAATCTCCAATAACTACTTTTGAAGTTGTAGAGTCAAAGGATGGAAGTTATCTGATGTTTCATAGAGAAGATGAAAGCTTCAGAACATTCAACATGTTATGGGATCTATTGCACATCATAGATATGGTGGATTTATTTCATTTATATCATTTGGTGCGAGATTATTTTGAACTTAATACATTAGAAGGAGTTGGTTTAGTCTTACTTGGGGATCTCACAACTGTTTGGGAAACTGAAGAACAAAGCACTGCTGAGATTTGGAAGAACCAAGAAACTTGGGAGATTGTTAGCTGGAGATTCTTTGAAGAATCTGGAGTACATGTTCTAGAGCTAGAAGATGGGACTATGATTCACATGCTAGCAGATAGAAGATATCCACTTACAGCAGATCTTATGAGAAGAATGCTAGAGCATGGAATGGAAGTTAAAGAAGACAATAAAATTGCTCTTATGGTCATAAAATTATTTATCAGATGGACTACTATGGTTGATGATGATGAATAACTGGTATGAATTTTAATTGAATAAATTTTTGATATATTAGTACTTTATTCAAAGTACTGCTGATCAAACAGTACTTTCATCAAAGTACTGTTTGAAGCTTTAAACCAGTTAATGATTTTTGAAAAAACTTTTGTTAAAGTAACAAATATTTTGAAACAAAGGTTAAGAGAAATAAATGGTTTTTGAGATGGTAACATCAATAGGTTATCAATCTACCATGGTTACAAAAGGATTGGCTAATCCATGAGAAAACGGCTCTGGTAAAGATATCTCAAATCCATTTTTAGTTGACAACTTGCTAATAAGTTGGATGGTAATCAACTCACCATATCAGTAAAGTGAAGAGTTGGCTAGCCCACAAGAAAATAGCTTGTGGTAAAGGCTGTGGAAAAACCATTATATGGTAATTAGTTCACCATAGATAAAAGAACTAACTAGTCCAAAAGGGTACAACTTTTGGTAAAGACAAATCAAATCTGTTGATAGCTGATGATTTGCTAAAAATCATATGGTTATCAATGTACCATGATCTTCCATATCAAAACATTTGGCTACTCCAGAGTTAATGGCTTGGGTAAAGAGACATTAAATCCATTAAATTTTCAATGATTCACCTCTCACAGGAGTTTACACACCTAGATGTGATGAGAATAGACTGAAACTTAAAAGTGAATTAATGTACAAAGCTGTCTTATGTTCTTTGAAAAGATGGAGCATCTTTGAATGTTCTTTGAAAAGAAATTCTTGATCAAGGATCTTGAAAAGAATAAATTCTACAAAATACTTTGATAATAATGATATAAGCACAGAGTTTACAAAGATACAATCCAAATACAAAGATACAATCTTTACTTGAAGATGGAGTTGTTAAAGATAAATTACAAAGGAACTTGAAGTCAAGCAAGTAGAATTCAAGTTAGGGAGGATTGTTGGGATATGAAAGTCTTTGAAGAATGTTAAATCTTGAAGATTGAAAAGTCTTGGAAAAGTCAAATCTTGCTAAAGAGAAAGTCAAAATCATTGTCAAGTCAAAATCTTGCAAAGCTAAAGAACTGTTATATTCGTTTATGAAAAGCTTTGTTTATTCTATGTTTAGATTACTTGTCGTACAAGGATACAAGTTGTAAACCGACTAGGGTTATCCTTGAGCCTATAAAGGACCCTAGATTGGCATTAGAAGTACGAGTTTTAGAGAAGAGTTTTAGTATTCATAAAGTACGATTGTTATTAGTGTTTTAGAGTTGTTGAAGAGTCTACATAACAAGCGATTTAGAGTTATTAATAAAAGTTAAAGTTATTCTTCTTAGATTTGTTAAGTAAATTCGCGTACTTAATAAAGATTACTCAGTGTTTCATTGTTAATAACTTAGGATTTATCCGAGGTTGTTAAACATTAACAAGCTATTTAAGTTAGTTTGGTTAGAGTACATCGATCCAACAGAAAGGTGCTTTGTTGAGTTATCTGATGGTTCAATTAGTGTTGGTGGGATGATTACTATTCGTCTCAATGAGTTGGTTACATCAAATTAGTTGCCTAAAGGATCTGTTGTTTAGTTGAATGAATTTGTTTGCACTACTTTGTGTGGCTGCGCGTACGTGTTTTAATCTCTTAATTATAGTTTACTGTAAATTGCATGTCATAGCGTTACCAACTTTACCTATATTTTTATTATATAAACTGGTAAATGGATGAGGTTTTCCCGGTTTAGATTAACGGGGGAGAGCGAGACTCAGTCTAACTTGATATCCTTGTGACTATTTACGACCCTTTCCTTGGCCACCACCAAATGTTTGTAGGGAGTATTTTTTTAGGGTAAATTGCATCATAGCATAATCAACCTTGTCTTTTAGCATGTGTATTCCGACCCTCACAAATTGTCTTTACCAAACATTTCTGTTGTTTGTTGTCAAACTACACACAACACATAAAAAGAAGTGATTGCATACAATAGGAGATTGTTTAGTTGAGTATATACAAATTTCTATTGTTTGTAGCTCAATACAAATATTGCGAATGCTGAATAATTATCCCTTAAAAAGACTGATAGATATTGTATTACAAACCTAAACAATCAGTTCGGCTTTATTTGGTAAATTGAAAATAGATAGATATTGTATTGCAAACCGAAACAATTAGTTCTCACTTAAGATGAGGTAATAGAATCGGTAAATGCCAAATGTTTCCTTCCCATGGTGTAAATGTAAAAACTTTAGTTTATTTATGGTTTGGAAGTCTGAATTTGTAACTTAAACTTACATTTGTATATAAGTATTGATAGATACTTTTCCAATTTTTATGTGCAGTATTGTTGTAGTCATCGAAGTCCTGTGATATTTGCCAAATGTGATATCATTGGTGATTCAAAACCAAACTCTCATAAGAAGACCTCTTCAATTTAAAAACCTACACCGCTAGTTGATACATGGCTTTCTAACCCAAAAGAAGATCATCCTGATGTCGATCCTAAACAACCCCTGACTTCACAGTGTTCTCAAACTCATAGCACAAGACGAAAGCGTCAATCGGGTAATCAAAAATCTTGGCGGTGCAAAAGATATTCCTAAAGCTGCGAGGATGATGATGGGGAAAATAAAGATGACATGGGTGCTTGCTTTGAGAAGTTGGAGAATATTGGTTGGGAGCAGATGATCCATTATGCGACCTTCGCACTTTTGCTTTTTGGTGAAAGTGCTAATTATAGGAAACTTTGGTTGCTTTTGAAGCCGAAAGTTATAGGAAATTGGTTAAGAATGCTGGAAGTAAGTTTGGACTATTGGGTTGATAAGAAGAAAAGGTAGAATATCTTTTTTTTTAATCGATATTATGTTTATGTTTAGTCTAGAAGTTGAACCACTTTGCTATGTTCTTTGGTTAGGAAGTTGAACCGCTGTGCAGTGATTAAATTCGCTTCAATTCTTTTTTCCATTTTATATCTTTAGTATATCATGCCATCAAGCGTTGCTTGATCATGATGAATTCCCGGTTCTTGCTGTAACTATTGGGATTATAGGACTAAGTTAACCAATTAACGTCTATGAGTATATAACGGATATGGATCTAGTAATCGCAATTAGGTTAACACGTAATAATAAACAATTAATGAATAAAAGGGAAATAGAAACCTAACCTTTCGTGGCTATTGAACGCAAGTGTAACGAACAAGAAAACCAATATGAAACCCAAATATCTAAATTAGACACTTCTACGAGTATCACACACAAACACGATAACCGTATACGTTCGATAAAGAAGATAGTCGAGAACGTATTAAAACCTAATCAACCTTTGACACCAACACTTGAATAACCCAACCAGAAAATACCCAAGATCAAACTTGTATTCTGTCCAAGAACTACTACTGCTCGATGAACAGTAACAATCAACCAATACCCGATATAGGATAAGAGTCATCTGATATCCTCCTTGTGCTTTTGTCCGAGAAGTGAGTCACAACCAGGAACCAAATAACACCCCTTGCTGCTTGTTCGAGAACTAGGAACCAAAAAGAAAACCAATCTAACAAATCCTAAATACTTCATTCAAGAACAAGTTTAGAATAGATCAAGCAAACTTAAAACCTAATCAACTTTCAAAGAAGTCGACTGGAATTTGGAAAACAAGAAGCTGTGGATCGATTTAGGTTTTAGGATAGTAAAAATATGTTGTGACTTTGAGCTTGGGTATGTTTGGTTTTATACCCAAACAAACCGACATGTTGGTTGAGCTAAGACTTGGTCGACAAGTCTTAAACCCAAGCAAAAGCCCACTCACTCCTTGTCTAATCAGTTGTAGGATTCTAGGGCCCAAGGCACAACCAATTCAACCCACTGTGAACTCAAATAAGCCCATGGGTCGTCCAAACTAATCGGGTCAAGTATCATGCATATCGGGCATAGTATATTCTAGTTATATTTACGTTCGTCACGTATACTTGTGTTTATCGTGTGTGCCCCCATAGGCTCACACACTCTTAGCGTTTATGTGTGTTTTCAACTCCCACAAACCAACAGCTCCCACTTGGGAGTTGGTGTGTCGAATGGCACACAAAACTAACGACGGAAAGTGTCTGAGAGAATCTCGTTAGCATGGTCTGAGAGAATAGTTTCATAAAAGTGTCTGAGAGAATAGTTTCATAAAAGTTTCTTAGTAGCATGGTCATTCAATGTCTTGCTTTAATCATCCTTTGTTAGAGATACCATTAAACCATGGATATGGATCTTAAATTATTCCATATAGTTTAACCATTTAGAATCTCGTTATAGATTTTAATTCAGATATATCAAATGTAATCAAGAGTCATCTTGCATTACCCTTTGGGTCTAGCCAGACAGTTATTTGAATAAATCTGGAGATGCGCCATGGTATCTTTCTGCACATATCAAGTGGAGTAACAAATCCTTTATTGGCTACAAGTGTTGTGAATGCTGCTTCACATCACGCCGAAATATAGCCTTTATAACTACCTTATTCAAATAGCGTGTTGCGTATACTTACAAAAAATGATATCCACACATAACAGAACTTACTTGCATCTCAAGTCTAAGGATAAAGATAACAAACCATTTTCAATATTTAACTTATGACAAGGATCTAAAAGTAAATGTTTGAAAGTTGGGGAATCCGATATGCATCTCTAGTGAATACATATGAGTTTGGTGGGAACAATCCAAATTCTCGTTAGAATTATGAGTTTGGTGGGAACAATCCAAATTCTCGTTAGAATTATAACCAACACTCACATTTGCCTTATCATAACAATATTCCCATATTGTTAACCGACAATGGACATATTTAGAATGATAAACCATTTCATGGATTAAAAATGCAAATATGGAACAACAGATTATATGAATATAATAACAAATACCTCGTATCTTTATTAATCATAAAATAATAACTGTCTTACAATTCCAAATTATCCAAATACTAATTAACACACAGTTTACATGAGACTACTAGCAGGTACCAAACCTATATCTTTAGTCAATTTAGAATGCTTAGGGAACTTCAAAGATTTCGTAAATGGATCAGCTAGATTGTCATCTGTGTGAACTTTTAATATCTTCACATCGCCCATTTTAATGGTCTCTCAAAGATAATGAACTTTAGCGCGATAATGTCTAGCACCTTTAGTGATTCCGCTTTCGTTAGCTATAGTAATGGCTCCAGTATTGTCACAATACATATTTATAGGTTCTTCAATTGTGGGAAGAATTTTCAACCTAGAAATGAATTTACGAATCCATACAGCCTCTTTTGATGCATCACAAGCAACAATATACTCAGGTTCTGTAGATGAAGTAGCAAAAATACTTTGCTTTGTGCTTTTCCAATCAACAACACCTCCATTTAGAACAAATACATATCCGATCCCGAGATTTTAAGTCGTCAAGATCATCGGATATCCAAGATCGATGTAGCAAGAAACCCTGACCTCTTGTTCTTCCTTCCCTCCATAGATCAAAAACATATCCTTAGTATTGCGTAAATATGTAAGAATATTTTTTACAGCAGTCTAGTGAAGTTCACCTGGATTCTGTTGAAATCGGCTTGTTACATTCTTTGCGAATGCAACATCAGGACGAGTACATCTCACAACATACATAATAGATCCTATAGCAGAAGTGTAAGGAACTCTTTGCATGCGCTCTTACTGAGCAGGTGTTTAAGCACCTTGTGACTTACTCAATTTTGGCTCTTCTTGCATTGGGATAGCGCCACGCTTGGAATTCTCCATACAAATTCACTTCAAGATTTTCTCAATGTAAGCACTTTGACATAAGCCAATTAATCTTTTAGATATGTCTTGATAGATCTTGATTCCAAGAACATATGCAGCTCCACCAAAATATTTCATGGCGAAACATCTTCCAAGATAGGATTTTACATCTTGTAACATTGGAATATTGTTTCCCATAAACAATATGTCATCAACATATAGAATTAGGAAAGTGACATAACTCCCACAAGCTTTCTGATATACACATGGCTCATCTTGATTTTGAGAAAATCCAAATTTCTTTATCTCATCATCAAAACGTTTATTCCATTGCCTCGATGCTTACTTAAGTCTATAAATAGAATGCTTGAGCTTGCATACACGGTTAAGGTATTTAGGATCAACAAAACCCTTAGGTTGCTCCATATAGACCTCTTCGTAATTCGTAAAGATGTCCATTGAGGAAGGCGGTTTTGACGTCCATTTGCCATATCTCAAAGTCATAGTTCGCCGCTATGGCTATGAGATTCCTTATAGCTCTAATGTCTGCTACAGGAGAAAAGGTTTCTTCATAATCAATCCTGTATGTTTGAGTGAAGCCCGTTGCTACGAGACGAGCTTTAAAGGTGTATACCTTACCATCCATGTTGGTTTTTTTCTTGAAGAGCCACTTGCTGCCAACCGTCTTGCAATTAGGAGGAAGCTCAACTAAAACCCAGACATCATTGTCTTTCATGGATTGCATTTACACATTCATTGCATCAAGCCATTTCTTGGAAATGCAGCTTTATAGTTATTGGGTTCACCAAGATCCCCTAACTCATGTTCCTCAGCATCAATGTATAAACACATACGGTCAAGAGCACGGCGTGTCCTAGTGGACTTTCAAATGGGAACAATATCACTTTGAGGTTCTTCAATTTCTTGATCATCCTCATCATGATGAATGCTAGTGTCTAAAGAAGGATTTGTGGACAACAATACCTGCACGCGGGTAATGGAGAACATGCAGTCGTTGAAGCTATAGTGATAAGGATTTAAAATACAATTTTAAGGGGTCATTTAAGCCCCTTAATTGCCCACTTTTATATCTGTTACTGTTTAATTTTGTTCATTTTCACTTTTTAGGTCTCTTGAAGGCAAAATGCTTGAATGATGCTTATTTGGACGAAAATGCGTGAATATGTGAAGAAAATGGCTAAAGTCAAGATCAAGACACTCAAGCTGCTAGAAGTGCACCCAAAGGCGTCACAAACAAAGAGCGATGTCGTCCCTATATTTGTGACGGCTCAGGAGTGAAATTTCTATTTTACACCTGATGGCGTCAGGCTTTGAAGAATAGGGCGTCACGAAGACTTTTCATACCAGACGCCCTAGATCCAGATTCAAACGACGTCAGAAGCTGAAGTTGACGGCGTCACAAACACAACGTGACGTCGTCCCAAAGTTGACTTGGCCAAGACGAAACCCTAATGGCGGCGATCTGATGGCGTCACAATTAAAAGGTGACGCCGTCGCAGTTGTAACTCTATATATAGAATTCGAATTTTCAGACTTTTAGAGAGGTAGATTTGTGGAGTAAAAACCTAAAACGATTTTGGTCCATCTTGGACAGTATTTTAGGGTTCTAATACCCTATTTTACATCAAGATAAGTTATTTACTTCATTGATTTCATTATGTATTCGATTGTATGTGTGTATGCTTGCATGTTTACCATGTCCGGCTAATTTACTTGTGTGTTTGCTTAGATCTATGAAACCTAGTTATTAAATATTGATTGGTTGTCTCTTATCTTAATTGTAATTGGCTTAGGATTGCAATAGGCCATCATTGTGTTTTTAATGCTTGAGTAATCTTTGTGAACCTTAGTTTATAATCGCCTAGAGTAATTGTAGGCTAAATATCTAAAGATAACCTTAGCGTTAGTTTATGAATCATAGAGATTTTGTAGGCAATAACCTTAAGGTATTCTCAAATAGTTAGGGAGAAAAGCATACCCTACGACCTTAGAAGACACAATGCGTTAAGAATAAAGACGGACAATTCAACCGTCAATAAAAGATAACTAAGGAGTAATAGTATCTAGGTAAACACATTCTTAATCATCATACGAGCACACATCAATTAGACATAGACTACCCATTAGTTTAGATAATTAGATAATTAGAATAGTAGAGTAATTGGTAGAAGTACCACCCCCCAAATCCAAACCCCGAGATCATACTTTTCAATTATATAAAAAAAATATAAAAAACATAAAAAATAATCTTCCTCAACTCCAACCTTAGCGTAGTAATTTCTCACTAGCATTCCTATTCCCCTAGAGAATGATATCAATCCCGAGGCTTACCCTAATACTACACTACAACGATTAGGTTCACTTCTTAGGTGGTTGAAAAACTTGCTCGAAGAAAAGGAAGTTTCCTTTGACCCCAAATGCGCGTTGAACGCGTATCAATCTTTTGGTGCCGCTGTCGGGGACTAGAATAGCTAGTTAGATTTCTATCTCGTTTAGGTTCCCTTGCTTGATTCCTATCAAGTGAGACTTTTTCTCATTTTTAGCTTCCTCATATTCTATCCCCCTTCTTCGTGAATTTGTTCGTAATTCTATTACTTTTCATCATGGAAGGTGATAATCAACCACCACTCATCAACCCACCACCAAATGACCCGCCAAGAGGCCGTACTCTTGGTGAATACTCTAGACCAAGCCACCTAGGCTATAGGAACACCATTGAGCTTCCCGATCAAGCTCAAACTACGGCCCTGCGATCCGACACCATCCGGTTGGTGCAGAACAGATGTGCATTCCATGGACTTTGTTCCGAAGATCCTAATCAGCATCTTAAGGATTTCCTTAAAATAGTTGATTCCATCGACCTTGATGCTACTACTCAGGAGACCACACGCCTGCGTCTCTTCTAATTCTCTCTACGGGACCAAGCTAGTAATTGGCTTGAGCGACTTCCCGCCGGCTCCATCTCAAGTTGGGATTATCTCACCACTTGTTTCCTTGCCCAATTTTCCCACCGGGGAGAACTACTAAGCTTAGAAGGGACATCTTGACGTTCCAACAACTTCAAGGTGAGTCCCTCTACGAGGCATGGACCCGATTCAAGGACTTGCTCCATAGAGTCCCTCATCATGGCATTGATCTTTGGCTTCAAGTCCAAATCTTCTATGACCATACCAACTTCATCATCAGGCGATCCATTGATCGAGCCGCCGGTGGAAGGCTTAGCAACTTCAACGCAGAAGAATCGTGGGATATTATAGAAGAGCTTGCCGATCAAAGCTACGGAAATTGGAGTGAATACCATGAAACCCCCATTAAAGTGGTTAATGCCATATCAATTCCTCATGAGCCTTCCAACATCACTGAAGAGAAAATGAGTGCTCTTGAGAGAAGGATCGATTATCGAATTGAGAGGCAAAAGAGAGCTCCTGAACCAATCCCTCGAGCAACGGTTAATTCTGCTAACTCCGCCAACCACCCAACACCTCTCTCTGAATCACTAAGCCGTGAGCAAAATCTCAATTCCGAATGGAGCTTCCGTTCTACTTCTCTAATTCCACTCTCACCAAGCTTTAAGGAACAAATGAAAGAGTACATGGCAGCCCACATGGAAAGATTAGGAAAATTTGAAGAAGAGGTTTATAGGCAAAGGGAGGAAATGCAGGAAAAAGTGACGGAGATGATGAACTTGGTGAAAGAGTATACTAAGACGAAGGTTCCCGAGAAGGTGCTAGTGAGAAGCGATGATCACCCTCCCCCCACTTCGTTTTTAACGCCATTTCCATTGTATCCGATGAAGGTGGAGTAGTTGAGAAGAAGGAGACTGAGAAAAGCAAGGATAGTAAGAAAAAGGAGGAGGCTGAAACCAATGATGAACCCGAGACCATTGAATACTACCTTAAGCACGAGATTAATAAGAAAACAATTGTTAACTAAGTGAACAACTTTAGGTACAATGAGGTTCTTAGGAAAGCCCTCGAAGGAGAAATAACAAAAGAAGAATATGACACCATGCCTATGGGACCTATGTACGAGTTGGTTCTAAAAAAACCAGTAACTAAAAAACAAGAAACCTCAGGGAACTTCGTGATACCATGTAGCATAGGCGACATCGAAAATATAAATGCCTTGGCCGATCAAGGATCTGATGTAAACATAATGCCGTTATCAGTCTATAGTAAATTGACTAAGGAGGAGGCAACCAAGACCAATCTTAGACTTTCCTTAGCAAATCACACATATGTCTATCCCGTAGGAATAGCGGAGGATGTCTTAATTGAGGTGGCTAATATTGTCTATCCGGTGGACTTCGTGATCATAGACATTGAGGAAGATAGAAATATGCCACTCATTCTTGGAACACCCTTTCTGGCCACTGCCTAAGGCAACCATCAAATGCGAGGATGGTATCATGATACTCAAAAGTGGAAAAGGATACGCTAGGATACCTATTGTCCCAAGATACCCTTTGAAGATTATGGAAAAGATAACTGATGAGAATCCACAGATCTCTAATAATACTGTTAAGAAGAAAATTAATGAATGGGAAAGAGGGCTTAGAGAATTCATGGTCCAAGGGTTACATGCGACATTGTTGAAACGTGATAAAAAGTTAGGAAATAACCCTACCTCAATACCACAAGCTCAAAAGAACCCTAAGGAATTTTTGAGAGGAGAAAAGGTGCTTTTTTATAAATCAAGAATAAACGCATTAAGAGGAAGGAATAAGCCAAGATGGTTTGGACCTTATACGGTGAAAGAAACTAATCTAAAAAATAAAACCGTTATCATAATGGACGACGTTGGGAAAGAGTTCATGGTAAGCATACAACGTCTACAACCTTTTGATGAAGGCTTGGTGAAAGAAAAAAGGAATGGAAATGAAGTCACGTAGGGGCACGACTTCGAGTCTAGCTACAAGACTCGTAAATAAAGAAAAATGCTTCGTGGGAAGCAACCCATGTTTAATTATTTGCTTATTTGTGTGTCGTATATCTTTTCATTGATTGTTTATTCTCATGTTTGAATTTGTGAAAATGCTTTATTATGTCTTTAACCTCGTCTTAATTACATATAAAGGTATTTTACACAAAGGATAAGTGTAGGGAAGATTACACACGTTTTTAAAAGGACGTGAACATGAGATTTACAATTCTTGAAAAAGATATGTATGTGTGTTTGTTAGAATCAAATGCTTGTATCGAGTCATAATGGATGTTTTGCAGGAATTTTTCCAGATTCTAAAGATATAATTTTTCCAGAAAATCGCAGCAGACCAGTTTCTGTCCGGATAACCTGACGGCGTCAGGATTGCAACCTGACGGTGTTAGGAGGAGCAGAAACAACTTATCTAACTTTCTCTCATTTTCTGTGCTACTTATAAATTTTTGGAATTTCTCAGGTCTTAATTTTCTAGAAAATCTACAACCATCCATTCTCAGGTCTTAATTTTCTTAAAGTGTGCAGGTTTTATTTATCAAGAAGAAGAAACATTAGATTGGATGGAGCTTTTCACGCATACATTCTTCTTGGAGAAGAATTTAACCACTACTTCACACGGATCCTACCGAGCTAACCACTACTTCACACGGATCCTCGTGTATCAATATAGTTAAATCTATCGAAGGTCATTGATACACCATTGGGATTGGTTGTTGAGGTAATTCCTTTAGGTTTCCATTCCCAACGTGCTGAGGCCTTCACAGCATTTCCCATGTCAACCTTGTTCTTGTTTACAACCCTTGCAGTGGGAACTTTTGACTGAGCAGTGGTAACTGCTGGTTTAGTTTTTGGTACCCACTGTTGGTTATATTGAACCCTTTTATTATAAAAAAACCTTTTCCCTGTTTGTGCAGATTTTAAAAAAGTTGTTTTGGATTTTGCACTTGCAACATGTGTTTTATGGTGAGCAGTATTAACAGTTTTAGCAGTGGCAAAAGTTTTAAGTCCACTTCTTAGTTGAACTGCTCTTGGGATCATGTTGCTGTGTGAATTAGGGTGTATTTTGTTTTGAAACCTGTTTGACTCCACCCTTTTATTTCCACAAACTTCCCTTCTCCCAACATGATAGTCACACTTAGCATGTAAATGTTCAAAGCTACCACAGATATAACATGCTTTATTGTTCATCACAAACTCACTACCTAGTTTTTGAGATTTTACATGATTCCAACTCTTCTGGTTACCCCTAGGAGTTGATGACTTGTTTCTATACATCTCAGCATACCTTACAGTTGATCTAGGTTTATTAGCTTGTTTCCTAGGTTCCTCTGTAATAGTATTTACAACTTGTGGGATAGAAGCCTCTACATTCTTTTTAACATTCTCATCTACAACAGATGAGTCACTTGCACTTTTAAAAACATCAGATTCATGCTTAACCTCTTCCTCACTTTTCACAAATTTGGGAGGACCATATTCAAGATTAGTTTCCTGAAATTCTCTAGGCCTGTATGAGCTAAATCTATGCCAGGAGGTGATGGAACACCCCTTAGTGGTGGAGGAACCGATTGTATCCCATACCGGACTTAACTTTACTAGTAATTTGAGCATTCGAATTTTATCAATTGACTTAGATCGATAATATAAGGTGTCAACAAATAAATTGACATTCTCATTTATCTTTTAAGTATTTCAAGCTCTTCTTTTAGTGCCTCATTCATCGCTATCTTATGATCTAACTCTTCTTAGAACAACCATATCATCATTATATTTTGTCTCATTTGATCTATAATGCTCTAGTTGTTTTTCTAATACGATATGCCTCTTCTAAGGTTTGACACATTATAATTAGCGACAAACAACTATGTTCTTTGGTTGTCATATAATTCATTAAGCCTTTCACATTCTCTAGAAGCCCTACATGTTTTAGAACAACTTTCAAAGTTTTGTACCTCAGTCGAGAAGGCCATGAGAGCATGTTACAGTAGCAATAAAAGCGACATCGAAGGTTGTTCCTCTTGTCCATCGACCATGAAACTCCAATCATAGCTCACATCATCAATTGCCAAGATTGCCTTTGGTTCCCCACAATTGGTTCTTTCTTTTGCTTGTACCAAGTAGACCTATTGTCCTGCTTCCTTGGTCTTCTGCATTCTTTAGCAAAATGCCCCAACTTGTGACAGTTGAAACCAAGGTTGTTAAAATCGCGATCCTGATCGTAGGATCGTACGATCCTACGATCCTACACTCAAAAAACGATCAGGATCCTAACGGGATCGTAAATCAGGTAGGATCGTTCAGGATCGTAGGATCGGATCGTAGGATCGTAGGATCGTTTACGATCCGATCCTGTTGCTAACCCATTTTTTTTGACTTTTTTTTCCTATGTGAAGCATTTAAGCCCATGTTTGATTCAAAAAAACCATCACAATCACTAATTCATTGTTTTTCACATCTCACTATTCGGTTTAAAGTATGGGTCTTTTTTTTAACGTTACATAGTTTACATTCCAAGAGATTCCCTATTTGAGATAAAGTTTGACACACGTATTTACCTTTTGTGGGGTAGCAAATTAAACGGCTTACGGAAGGCCATCATAAAATGTTGGGTATTGGGGAATTGCAATTTCCATTGTGTTAGAAATATCCAAATAAAACCACTTCGGATACAATAAACTTGTCGTAAAAGATTCACAATGGTAGTCATGACAAAGAGCTTACAAATAAACATGATATGAATTTTTACAAATTGACATAGTATAGACTTGTACCGAGATAATCATGACATGCAAATGTCGTAATATATATACACATGGTCAGCACATAATGTCATAAGACAATAAATCTTGAAATAAAATTATCTAAAAGAAAAACACTACAAGTATATGCCATTTACAGTGATGTGTTGACATTTTGAGAAATATTCATTATTAAGAAAGAAAGAAAAATAATAATAAAACACATTATCCAATTCATAAATTGAAATACACCAAAAATCTCAGTTTCTTCTTTGATAATTGCTAGTTTGCACCATCGCTAGTTTATAAACTTTCATTATGACCATGTCGTATTTCTTTTCGTATCGAACATCATTATTTAATGATTGAAACATGTGGTGCACACATGTAGTATCTCTTTTGTATCCAACTCGTTTATTTAGCGATTAAAACATGAAGTAACTTTGTGCAAGTATATATTGCAATAATATATAATGTTTTACTAATATGGTATTTGAACAAGGAACTTTTTGTTTTAGCATCTATTTATAGTCGTGTATATAATAAAATATATATAAGTATAGAACTACAACCCCTATACAAAAATATATACGTTTTCATAGGATCTTACGATCCCGATCCGATCCTACGATTACGATCTTGCAAAGCCGAAAACGATCCTAGGTAGGATCCCGATCCTGACAACCTTGGTTGAAACACTCTACTTTCTTTTTATCAAACCCTGCAGTTTCACTACCATTGATGTGAATTGGCTTGTCAGTCTTCTTGGAGAATTTCCTAGCCCTCATGCTTAGAAGAACTATTTGCCACTTTATGTCCATCTCCTACAAGTCATCATCATCAATTTGCTCTATGTCTTCATGAGTTAATATAGAGCCATTAACTTGAGTGGAGATAAAGGCATAAAGGTAGGATCTCCAATTCCAAAGAACCTTCTTCTTTGAACTGCGGTGGTGACAATAGCATTACCGGTGGAAACCTGAGAACCAACAATAGCAATGTCATCATCACCGCCATCTTCGTAATCATCACTGCTCACAGAGGTTGACATAAATGCCAAGTTGCTAGAGCTTGTACCAAGTTTCCCCCTTTCTTAAATCTTTGTTCAATGAGTTTGAAGTTGTTGTAAAGATCATTGAGCTTCATAGTTTCAATCTCGGTTTATTTTCCCGCATCGTAACATTAGTATGAAACTCAAGAGCAAACTTCTTAGAAACTTCAAATTGAGGTCTTCCTTTTCTACCTCAATTCCAAACACGATCAATTGTGTGACAATCTTCCGAGTTTGGTGAAGATGTGTCAAGTGATTCATTGCTTGAGCGAGAGAAGTTTTCATAACTTTGCTTTAACAATGTCTTTTGAGTCTTCTTAGTAGCATCATTGCCACCAAACACCGAGCAAATCTCTTCAAAAGTTCTTTTGTTGTCTTGATATTCTTGAAAGCAATGATCCAGTCTTTAGGAAGAGTCATTAGTAACAAACTTTTGGCCTTCATATCATTCTTCTTATGTGTTCTTTCATCAAGTAGTAGAAGGTGCAAAACTGCTGCAATTTCTTTGTCACCAACTTTCTCAGTCTCCTTCCGTGGCTTGAAGGAGTCACCAGATAAGATGATCTCCCACATAGCATAGTCGTGTATGAGAAAGTATTGCTCAATCATTATCCTCCACATCTCAAACTCATTGAGTTTGAGCTTAGGAAGCCTTGGAGCAGAGTTGGACTGGTTTTCCATCTCCATTGATTTGAGTGAGTTGGTTAAGCTTATTTCTTGGATCTTCTGAATCAAAGTATCAGAACCTCGCTCTGATACCACTTGATGGAACTAAACACACACCTTGTGTTAGTGATACTTTGAGTTATATTAATAAGTAGGGTTTTAGTCGTACAATAGCAATGTACTTTTCAAAGTGTCCCGTTTTAGTACGTGTACTTTTTTTAAGTTGTAGAATAGCAATGTACTTTCATAAGTGTTCCAATCTGGTACGTGTACTTTTTTTAAGTTGTAGAATAGCAATGTACTTTCCATAAGTGTTCCAATTTAGTACGTCGATTGACGTACTAAAATGGAACACTTATAGAAAGTACATTGCTATTCTACAACTTAAAAAAAGTACACGTACCAAAACGAGACACTTTCAAAAGTACATTGCTATTTTACAACTTAAAAAGTACACGCACTAAAACGAACACTTTGAAAAGTACATTGCTATTGTACGACTAAACCCTAATAAGTACGCTGGAATATACTTAGTAATACTTAGAAGATGGATTGTATGATGTAATGTAAGTGAGAACAAGATAACACAAAGCTTCAATATTATTAAGAATAATACGAGTGATCTTGCTTATCACTAGGGTTACACCTGAAGCTCTCTAGGGTTTAATACGCACATAGAACAATGACCTAGGACCTCCTTTTATAGCATGTGAGTCCTTTACAAGATAAGTATAATGCTATCAATAGAGAATATACACAAGATCTTTTCTATATTTATCTATACGAATACATAACAATTATCCTAATAGCGTGGTAATAATATGTACTAGCGGTGGTAATGTGTTTCCACCGCTAGTGCATTCTTCAAAGATGTCTTCCACAAGCTTATCGGTGGTAATCATAGCATTATTCCCAACACGATACCCCTAGTTAACCCCTCGAGCCTATCCTTTTCGCGGTTCTTGTGATGTTTCGGTTTTCCGGAATATCAATGAAGAGCATTGTTTACAATCCACCCCCAAATGTACACCCAGATCGCCTTAGCCTACCTTGTATGCACTCACTTTTAGTGCATTATTATTATCATACTAAACCCTTAGTTCAATTATCTAGTTACTTGCATGGTTTCTAAGTCGAGTCATATCCTTTGTATACAATTTTGGGACGATTGGGACTCATGGGTAAAGTTAAATTTTATGGAGTGATGGGAAAGAACGTCAAATTCAAATTCCTCTATTTATGTAATAATGTACTCCAAGTGTTTTGATCTTTTCAATTCGGGTCAAATTAGTGTTAGAGTAATAAAACTCAAGTGTAGGGATGTCCCTATAAATCCCTTATATTTTGATGTTATCGTAGAGGATGGTAGAGTAAAAGTGTATGAAAAAAAATGAATAAAAAACATACGGGCTAAAATCCTACATCTATCTTTATTTTTATGTTTGTTTGTTTCAAAGTTATCTAAAGTTTAGAGTGTCGAGTCCTGGCTTATCAACGTCATTCTTCTCATGCTTGTAACGTAAAGATTTTTGACTTGCCACCACTAAATCGCCTATCCAACCAAACCCTTTGTTTTCCCTACCGTAAGCCTAACGTTACAACCCTTTAAAAGACCTCTTAGATAGTTGTTCCTAGGTGCTTACGCCAAAGCGGTGGAGGTTTGATCTAGTCTCAAGCCTATGGTAATTTATGTACTAGGACCGGTTAATGAGTGTTTATCTTCCATTTCCATTTGATATATTTCATATACACCCGAGAGATGAGAGTATCCAAACACCACTTGTGAAGTGCTAGTATATAAGTTCCGTGCTTGTTATGACTTTTTCGGGGCTTATACTTGTTGTGAATTGTTCTAAACCAATGCTTCATGCCCCCTAACTTATAAATTGATTGGCCAAAAGCACATTTGCTTGAGGACAAGGAAATACCAAGTGTAGGGATATTTGATAAGGATTTAAAACATATACTTTTAAGGGGTCATTTAAGCCCTTAATTACCCACTTTTATATCCGTTACTGCTTAATTTCGTTCCTTTTCAGTTTTTAGATCTCTTGAAGGCAAAATACTGGAATGATTCTTATTTGGACGAAAAGGCGAATATGTGAATAAAATGGCTAAAGTCAAGACTAAGACACTCAAGTCTTTGAAGTGCACCCGGCGCCACAAACCAAGAGCGACGCCGTCCCTATATTTGTGACGGCTCAGAGTGAAATTGTTATTTTACACCGACGGCGTCGAGCTTTGAAGAGTAGGGCGTCACGAAGACTTTTCTTCCCGGACACCCTAGATCCGATTCGCACGAAGTCGGTGAAGTCGACGCGCCACAACCACAACGCGACGTCGTCCCAAAGTTCACTTGGCCAAGACGAAACCCTAATGGCGGCAATCAAGGCGTCACAATTAAAACTTGGCCAAGAAGGGTTATTCATAATATGCTTCACGCTGACCAGCTTCTTTGCCACTTTGTGCGTTGTATTTGGAGCTACCAAGTATAATCATTCTATGTACAAAGCAACTTAGTGCAAAGTTATAAGTTTCTCAACGCATCGATTAAAACTTTGTAGAATTTAATCCTAGTAATTTAAAAACTATGAGTAAGGTTTTGAAAAATTTTATGTTATGAAGATGTATGCATGCTTCTTCGTACATAAGTTTTGATTACACATAAAAAAAAATTGTACCCTTTAAATTTAAGTTTATGCCATCTAATGATATGAAACACTTGAAGTTGCAATTTATGTTATGTGGGAACTTAGCTAGATTACAATAACAAGATAAATCTTCATGTTGTGTGAGACCTAAGCTGAAATATTTCCAGTTTCTAAATTAGACAACTAAATTAAGTTAGTTAGTGAGACCTATGACTTAAGGCATAAGATGAGATAAAACATGCTTACATTTCCATAATTGTTTGGCAAAATTGTAAATCCCATATTTTCTAGGAATTGAAAACTTGTTTGTCAATTATTGTTCTTCAACAATTACATATTGAATACTTTCAGCACTAGCAGATCAACTGATGTGGTGAAACTATGACAATGAGGGTCCTAGATTCAAGGAAAATTCTATGGTTAATATAAATATTGACCAAGGGTATTTTATTTTCTTGAAAGGTTGAATTATCGAAAGTACTAACTTTTGAACTTTTATTTTTTGTAGAAATGGCTCAACCAGAAACTAATGCACTAACCTCGTCATTCAAATCTATGTTTGATCGCGAGAAATTGACTCGCACCGCTAATTTCAATGACCGGTATAGGCAACTCGGACTTGTCTTCGTGTTACCAAAAGATCGATTATTTGACTACGACTTGTCCCGAACTCGCATGCCAATGCTATCGCTAAAGCAAGGGCGCATGGCAAACCGAGTATGACAAGCATAATGAGGTTGCTCGCTTTATGCTTGAAGTATGTCTCCAAACTTGCAAAAGCAGTTTGAAAATTACTTCCACAGACATGCTCACCGAACTTATTCGGTTGTTTGAAAAGCCTACAATTGTAGAGTTATATGATTTGATAGATTCTTTACACGGTTAAAGCGGGGGAAGGAAACTCATGAGTGCCCATTGTCTAGAAATGATGAGTTACATGGACCAGCTTGGGAGGCTCAACTACGTCTACCCTAATGACATACAAATTGGCCTTATCAACAAATCCCTTCAAAAGAAATTTGATGGTTTCGTGCGCAATTACAATATGCATTGCACGGGGAAGACAATTAGTGAGGTACATGCAATGCTCATTGACTACGAAAAAGGTTTGCCCAAGAAGGCTCCTACACCTCAGGTACTTGCTATTCAGAAGGGTAGGATTACTAAGCCTAATAAGCCGCATGTTTAACAAGAAAGGGAAAGGTAAGGGTAAGGTTGGTAAGGGAAAACAAGTTATGGCTTATCAACCAGAACCCAAGAAGTACCCCCTAAAAAGAAAGAGAATCCTAAAAGGGATCAGTCTTGTCATCACTGCACGGAGGTAAGACATTGGAAGAGGTACCTTGATGAGTTGCGTACAAAGAGGTATAAAAATGTTGGCACTGTTGCTAGCACTTTAGGTATTCTTTTGATGATAGAATTATTTTCATTTTCTCGTAAAATTAATTCTTGGGTATATGATACTGGATGTGGTATTCACATTTGTAATACACTGCAGGGACTTAGAGATGCAAGGAAACTCACCTATGGACAACAATACCTGCACGTGGGTAATGGAGAACATGCAGTCGTTGAAGCTATAGTGATAAGGATTTAAAACATACACTTTTAAGGGGTCATTTAAGCCTTTAATTTCCCACTTTTATATCCATTACTTCTTAATTTCGTTCCTTTTCTCTTTTTCGGTCTCTTGAAGGCAAAATGCTGGAATGATGCTTATTTGGACGAAAAGGCGTGAATATGTGAAGAAAATGGCTAAAGTCAAGATCAAGACACTCAAGTGCCGGAAGTGCACCCGACGGCGCCACAAACAAAGAGCGACGCCATCCCTATATTTGGAACGGCTCAGAGTGAAATTGTTATTTTACACCGACGCGCCGAAGCTTTGAAGAGTAGGCGTCACGAAGACTTTTCATCCCGCACGCCTAGATCTAGATTCAAACGACGCCGAAGTCGAAGTCGACGGCGCCACAACCACAACGTGACGCCGTCCCTAAGTTGACTTGGCCAAGACGAAACCCTAATGGCGGCGATCCGACGTCACAATTAAAAAGTGACGTCGTAGCTTGTAACTCTATATATAGAATTCAAATTTTCGACTTTTAGAGAGGTAGATTTGTGGAGTAAAACCTAAAGCGATTTTGGTCCGTCTTGGACAAGATTTTAGGGTTCTAATACCCTATTTTACATCAAGATAAGTTATTTACTTCATTGATTTCATTATGTATTCGATTGTATGTGTGTATGCTTGCATGTTTACCATGTCGGCTAATTTACTTGTGTGTTTGCTTAGATCTATGAAACCTAGTTATTAAATATTGATTGGTTGTCTCTTATCTTAATTGTAATTGGCTTAGGATTGCAATAGGCCATCGTTGTGTTTTTAATGCTTGAGTAATCTTTGTGAACCTTAGTTTATAATCGCCTAGAGTAATTGTAGGCTAAATATCCAAAGATAATCTTAGTGTTAGTTTATGAATCCTAGAGATTTTGTAGGCAATAACCTTAAGGTATTCTCAAAGAGTTAGGGAGAAAAGCATACCCTACGACCTTAGAAGACACAACGCGTTAAGAATAAGGACGTGACAATTCAACCGTCAATAAAAGATAACTAGGGAGTAATAGTATCTAGGTAAACACATTTTTAATCATCATACGAGCACACATCAATTAGACATAGACTACCAATTAGTTTAGATAATTAGATAATTAGAATAGTAGAGTAATTGGTAGAAGTACCCCTGAGATCGTACCTTTCAATTATCTAAAAAAAATATAAAAAAGATAAAAAAATAATCTTCCTCAACCCCAACCTTAGCGTAGTAATTTCTCACTAGCATTCCTATTCCCTTAGAGAACGATATCAATCCCGAGGCTTACCCTAATACTACACTACAATGATTAGGTTCACTACCTAGGTGGTTGAAAAACTTGCTCGAAAAAAAGGAAGTTTCCTCTGACCCCGAACGCGCGTTGTACGTGTATCATATAGGCACGTTTGATTTAGTTTTGCCTTCGGGCTTAGTACTGTATTTAAACTATTGTCATTACGCACCTTCTATAATTAGAGGTGTCGTTTATGTTTCCTTGTTAAAAGATATTGGTTTTATTCATACATTTATTAATGACGGAATTTCGGTTTCTTTAAATGATGTTTTTTACTTTAATGTTATTCCAGTAATTGATATGCATGATAATGTGATTGATAAAATAATTATGTTTTTAGCATCAATAATAAAAGAATCAAAAGTGATTTGGATTCATCAAAAGTGACGGAATTTCTGAGTGTGGGATTGTCCAGCAGCTCACTTCTCCATATACTCCACAGCAAAATGGTGTATATGAGAGAAGAAATCGTACATTACTAGACATGGTGCGATCAATGTTTAATCTTACAACTTTTCCCTTATCATTTTGGGATTATGCTTTAGAAAATGTTAGTTCGCATTTTGAATATGGTTCCAACTAAGAAGGTTGATAAGACTCTATATGAACTATTGTATGGAAAAGCTCCCAACTTGTCTTACTTAAAGGTCTGGGGTTGTGAGGCGTTTGTTAAACGTGACTCAGCTGATAAGTTGACGGGTGAGTTATTGGCTTGTAAGTCATTATCTTCCATTGATATTCGGTTACTGATTTATACTTAAAGCATTGAGGCTTGTGGGATCCAAGGTAAATACACTACTGCAACATAATGGTGCTTCATTAATCACTTGTATTAAAGCCTAACTTCTTATAAGCATCGAGGCTTGTGGGATCCAAGGTTTTGGGGGTTTACATGTCTTCATGGTTGATTTAGATAATTAAAGTCTAACTTTATAATCTTATAGACAAAATGGTGCTTCATTAATTACTTGTGTTCGAGATTGTTTGGGATTGCTTATCGATCATCACATTATACGTGCAAGATGTTTGTCTTGATTAATTGGTACTTTAACCTCAACTCGAGCAAGTATTTATGTATACATCGGGGTAGATGGTCCGAAGGCGAAAATTTTTGGCTAACTTGTCTGCTTTTTTCTTGGAAGCAGTTACGTAATGACAAATGGTAAGAGAACAGCAATTTCACCGGAAATAGCTTATATTGAGGAAGAGTTGCGACTTGAGAAGGAAAACTTGCGTACTGTTATCAGCTTTTGATTTAACATATGTACTGTAATAAGTAAGATTTTGTTTAGCATAATGAGATTTTGTGCATTAATATTACATGATGTTGTAAAGGATGCATATCTCATTAGGTGAGAAGGACAAGGTACACAACCTTGAGCTTGCTAAAACCATGAAAAGGTTAGATTGCTAAATCTACATACATATTTATATTAGTGTTTTTTACTACATTTGTTGTGGATCTAAGCAAATGATTAGAACACAAACAACGTTAGAGTACATAAAGAATGACATATACCTTCTACCCCTTGAAATTGCATGAAAAGTAAAGTATGTTTGTTTTAGTTTCATTGGTGGTCAATGTGGTGTCTTGCGGTACTAATTATTGTTCGGAGAGTGTACCGGGATGAGCAAAGTCAAGATTCGTCATCGTGTGATTCTCAACTCTAAAGACGGTTTTGGGGCGTCATCAAATCCTTCCGTTTTCATAAGGATATTCAAAGGCAATGTATAACAACAATTCGTAGTAATATTAATGGTGTATTTTTCATTTTCATTTTCGTTGCAAGAGTAGTCACAAGATTAATTTCAATGTATTAGGACAAAATAAGCTGTAACTCAATAAATATTTTTGGTTTGAATAATGTTCATTTTGCAAGAAAAAATTTATTTAATGGCTGTTGTTATAGTGTGGATTTTTTTTATATTTCTTAATTCACATAGAGCAATGTTAGTTGATTGAAAACAGGGCTCTTTAAGCATTAATAGAGCCCGTATTCAAAACCGGGCTTTATTTGCTTTCCCAATAGAGTCCTCTCCCCCTTGTGCCTGTATGCAAAACCGCACTATAACCATTTTCAACCGGCTCTATGGACTTTTTGTAGTAGTGTTAACTAATTATAATTTTTATATTATAAAATGTACTACACTTATTTTATAAAAATATACTACCGTAATAAAATGTAACAAATAATACAAGTATCATTATTTAAAATTAAATGAGACTTACAAGCACACAATTAACCTAATGTTTTTTTTTTATGTTTACACATGTTTAGTCCGTTTTCACACGCTTTAATCCGCTTTATTATGGTTCGTCTTTTCATATGTTAATCTCCACCATTTGATTAAAATAAATACACAATGAAGATTAATCCTCACTATGCAATAAAAACTTAGCCTCTAAATGAACTTTTCTAATCTCTTTAATTATAAACCGATCATAACAATCAATGTCCCTTTTTATCATTCTTTTACAATTCATCATATAAATAAATCAATAGACAAATAAAACACTCGTGAATATAATTGATGTTTCAAGACTAAGTCTGTCACTACATTAAAAAAAGTTAAAATTTGAAAAAGAAAATTTTAAAAAATTAAAATTTTTAAAAAATATATAAAAAGTTTTAAACTTAAATTTTTTTTTAAAGATTAAAATTTTTAAAATTTTAATTTTTTAAAATCTGGATAAAAACTTTTTTTTTTAATTTTAATTTTTTTAAAAACTTTAAGTTTTAAAAAGAAAAAATATTTTTTTAAATAAATTTAAAAATTTTGTTGTTTTTAAAAAAGTATATTTTTAAATTTTTTTTAAATTGTAATTTTTTTTTAAATTTTAATTTCTTTAAAAACGTTAACGTATAAAAATTGACAAAACGTATGAAAACCTATAAAAACGGACGAAAACATTTGTCTGACGTAATTAAAATGAAATAGGGACTATGAATGTTATTGGGATAAACCATAGGGACGAAACATGTAATTTTTTCATCATAAAATAATTGAGAAATCCGTTATATGTCTTACATTGCAATCAAAAATAAGTTGAGTACATTAAATTGAATAAAAAAAAATAGAGTACATTAAATTGAAATTGTCTATATGTTAGGTACATTTTTATGCAATTTGCCCATAAATCAATAGACAAATAAAACACTCGTGAATATAATTGATGTTTCAATCAGCTAAGTCTATCACTACATTAAAGGGTCCTAACTTTATTATGTCACAAATTACGAGCAAATGAAATTAGCACACTTATCAATATTTATGACCTTTTTACTGCATTAAAGGGTCTTAACTTTATTTAGGTCAAAGTGTGTATCTTTAAGTGTTTATTTGTCAAAGTGTGTATGAAACTAATGATCCTTTTGAATTATATGGGTCATGACATTAAATTATATGACTAAAACAAACGTTTAATGTAAATATTGACACAATAAAATAAAATTAAATAGGTCATGACAAATACTAAAAAGACCATGATACCTTTTTTCGTTTCACAATGATACATAATGACCCGACAAAATTAGTAGATTGTCATTAATAACTTTTATTCATCTTATCCACAAATCATAGCATTAATTACACATTCAATGGTCAAAAATTCTTTCTATACTTTTTACCTAAAAACTCTTTTTACATTAACTATACTCTGTATAGCAAATCCCATTTTATAATATCTTTATATTAAAGGAAAAAATCATACAATATTGTTTATAGAAAAAAAAACGAGGCTTGTTTCCAATAAATCAACCAATCAAATCATTAGGTAGATTTGTAGGCTTAATTAGTAAGACAACAATCATTTTCATACTTTATATCCAAAGAAAAGGGATCTACTAAGAAAAATAAATAAAATAAGGAGAGTAAGAAGTAATTCTAAACACATATTTTAAATATGGAAGGAAATTATGAAATAAGATGCATTCATTTTTTTAAGTACATCTAAAATGTGTGGTTATAGTTGTTTTTTTTTTTTTTTTTCATTCTCATTTTAATTAATCTTTTTATTTGATCCTAACTCTATATATAGGACAAAATTTGTAGTTAAGCATGTCGTCGAGTACCATCATTTATAATTCAGGGTCCTAGAGCATCTAATGAACCAAGTTCAGGGTCCAAAAAATAAAGTTTAACCCTTATATAACCGTTGTCCGTGCACTATTCTGTCTATCAGTTTATCATCACCTACACTCCACCTTGTTTAGAAATTAGATCATATAGGTCCAGCTTAGTAAGTAGGCATTTCTGATTCGTTTGGTTGGCTCTTGGGTGTTTTTCATTTCATTGAACTAATTTATTTATTTTATATATATTTATAAATTGTTGATATATAAACCTTATAATTAATTTAATTATATTATAGAGGATAGTGAATATGAGGCTGTCTCACATCTAAGCTTACATGCGAAACCATAAAAAATTACATCTTTTTAACAAGAAAAACATCAAATCTACCTCATTTGTATCATGTCCTTCACAATATTAATGTCCTTCACAATATTAATTAGTTTAGTTTTTTATTTTTATTTTATTTTTTTATTTTTTCGTGTGTCGATATAAGGCAATAGGTAGAAATCAGCCTTATAATCTTTTCTTGACTATATATAAGATTTTTTTTTAACTATTGTCAAATCCGGAATATTTGAGTTTTTTTAGTAAATATTTTAATATAAAAATAATGATAAATAAATAAAATATTACTTAATAAGGAAAAGTTGAGTTTTTTTTTAATGCAAAAGTCTTCGCTTGAAGATTTGTTTTATTATATAAAACTAATAAAAGATAGTTGTAGTTTGAGTAATCAAGAAATCGGGTTTGTTGGAATCAAGTTAATCATTTAAATGCGCAATTTTTTTGATTCAGTATACACAAAGCTTATTTTATTAATGAATAATGGTTTCAGATGCATATCTAGAGGTCCAGAGCCAGTGAGCCACCATGCATAAGTTCTTGACGTTCATGCATATTTACAAACTTGATAGCAATCTTTGTTTATTATTTTTTTTAATAGGGATAGCAATCTTAATTAATCACAAATTTCTCATTTATTATCAAATATTTATAGATCATGAAGATTGTGAAGATCACTGTAAGAGATTCGACAATGGTGAAACCGGCAGAGGAGACACCGAGGAAGATAAAGCTATGGAACTCTAACACTGACCTAGTGGCACCCAATGTTTACACAACGAGTGTGTATTTCTACCGGCCAAATGGTGCTGCTAGTTACTTTGATACCGAAGTGATGAAAGAGGCTCTAAGCAAGGCTTTGGTTGCGTTTTACCCCATGGCAGGGCGATTGAAGGAAGATGAACATGGCCGGATTTTTATCAATTGCGAAGGACAAGGAGTTTTGTTCATGGAAGCGGAATCTAATAGTGTTGTTGATGATTTTGGTGATTTTGCACCAGCAATGGAGTTCGAGAAACTTATCCCCAATATTGATCAGTCACTAGGAGTCGGATGCAATCCTCTACTGCCTTGCAGGTATTTCTTAGCGCATAATTTCAAACAACATAATTTCTCGATCTATTTTGCTAACAATGGTCAGTGAGTAGTCTAAATCGATTACTTAAAGCGGTGTTCAAAAACTGAATATAAAAATATGATACTTTATTTTCAACATTCCAAATGTCGTGTGACATGATAAATTATTTTCTCTTTTTCTCGAACATTTTCTTTTAAGGCAATATACATTTTATAAATAATCACTAGAAGATGCTATGAAATTATATCGACACTAGAACAATACATCTATCTATCTGGCCACAACAACCCAAATATATATAGCTTGGGATAGTTAGGAAAAAAAATATTGGCGTGTTACGGACTTTAGAGTTTAGACACCTATCTTCGAATCATCCCTCTTAACCCAACAATCTTAATTTAGTTTTTCATAATCGCCATATATAGCAATAAAATTGTATAAAATCTGCATTTTCACGCATTTCACTTCAAAAGTTTTGGTCTAATATAACAGTAATTTAATTTTAGTTAACCAATAAGTTCAAAAGGTTTGGGCTGATATATGATATATTTGAGCAGGTAACTAAGTTCAAATGTGGGGGAGTTTCGCTAGGGGTCGGAATGCAACATTATGTTGCGGATGGTACATCTGGGTTGCACTTCATCAACACTTGGGCTGATATTGCTAGTGGCCTTGACATAATCATACCACCCTTCATAGACCGTACACTCTTACGTGCTCGTGAACCACCACAACCCATTTTCAAACATGTTGAATATCAGCCCGCTCTATCAATGGAATCGTCACTCGAGTCCCCTTTAGATGAGAATGTCGATGCAATTTTTAAAGTAACAGGAGACCAGCTAAACATGCTTAAAGGAAAATCCAAAGAAGATGGAAACGCAGCCAACTATAGCACGCTTGAAATATTCGGGGCCATGTTTGAAGTGCGTATGTAAGGCCCGTGGGTTGTCGGATGATCAGGAGTCCAGACTATTCATCCCCACTGATGCTCGGGCCGCCTTCAGCCACCACTACCACGTGGCTATTTTGGGAATGGTGTTTTCACAACCACTGTTATAGCAACAGCTGGAGAGCTTAAATCAAATCCTAGTTGGTATGCTGCAAGTAAAATCCACGATGCAGTGGTTAAGATGAACGATGATTATCTAAGGTCAGCAATCGACTATTTGGAACTACAGCCCACTCTCAAGACATTGGTTCATGACGCTCAGATTTATAACTATACTAATCTTGATATAACTAGCTGGGCTAAGCTCCCTATTCACGACGCTGACTTTGGATGGGGCCGACCGATATTTATGGGACCTGGTGCTGTTGCACCCCAAGCAGGTATGAGTATTGTGTTACCAAGCCCGACCAAAGATGGGAGCCTGTCTATTACCATTGCGCTTCGGCCAAAGCACATGAAGCGTTTCAGCAAGTTCTTGTATGAAATCTGATACGTTCCTTATACTCTCATAGTATCTCATTCGTCTTCCAAGTATTCATAACTTCCTATCTATGAATCTCAAGCAAAGGCCATGACAATAAGTTGTTTTCACCTCCCCTTACCCTGCTCCGGCGGGATTGGGTTTGTTGTTGTTGTTTCTGTTGTTTGGTTTAATAATATGCGTGGGACTTGCTCACCAAAGTTGTAATTTTCAATCTCAGCTAGTTTCTTGCTATAGTATTCCAATCCTCTTGAAATAAATTATAGTTAAATAGGCGAGTACCCGCGCCTAGCGGCAGACAATTAACGATATGCGCTATTATTATGATAAGTGTTTCATATAACGCTCAAAAAAACTTGAAAAGTTTGAAATAAAGAGGTACAACATAAACCTCGGCTGCTAAAGGAACGACATTAATAGGTTCAACAACATCCATCTCCTTGTTAGAGCATCCACTATGATAAACCTTTTTCAAAGGTTTATACAATAACACATCATTAATTTTTAGACCTTTTGAGATTATAAACGTACATTCACTATAGTATAAACCTTTACAACTTCATAAAATGTCTTATATAACAAATGCATTAAATGTATTGAATTTATAAAGAGGTTCAAGAATTAGGACCTCTTCATGCCACATAGACATGAAATGAGTGTCCACTATGGTAGAAATAAACATAAACCTCTTCATCTTTCTTAGACCTTTTCATAAACCCACCATAATGGATGCCCTTAGTAGTAGGGATCAACTTGAGCATCGATAGACTCCATTTTATGTAATTTGTACAATACAAGAATTAATGAACTATTAACTAAAGAAGTAATGTTGACTATAGAAAAGTAATTGATTCATTTTTGTGCATGATATGTATAAATCATTTCCTAACTTAAAATCTATCAATATATACATATATATGAGACTAAGCATGACACGTCACTAATGCTGACTTGGAGCATCTACGATGACATGGAAATGTTGACATGGCGCCATTCACATTTTAATAAGTAAAAAATTGTAAGTTTGCAAGGTTCGAACTCGGATGTGTGCATATAACCACAAGAGCCACAACCAGTGGAACAATCCACAGTTTGTGAAACAAGTATAGATTCCCTAATTGAAATTCAATGAGAAAAAATTGAAGCATTAACATCCCTGATTCTTTGAAGTTTGAAACGCACAATAACTCATTTCCTAAACAACCTCCTCAATTCGCTCAGCATTTCAAAAAAAATTTCCCCTAAAAATGAAAACGTATCCTCTAATTCAAATAACAAAACGCAAAACCTAAACACAAGTCCACCGATTAATGATTTGCTAAACCCTTCAAAACTGTTAGAATTAACTGCATTCATTTTTCATCAAGAATCCTAATTCGATTGATTAGGTGCAGGTGAAGAATACTTGATTACTGGCTTGTAGATCATAACCAAGGATAATTGAGTATCGCTCCAAGCTTTGTAAGTCGGCTTGTAGATCGCAGATGTCGATGCGATGACCGCGCCATGCGCCTTAAAGAAGGGTAAGTTAATGTAACATACATTAGCTATTATCTTATATGCACGTCAAAAGTCATTGATTCACTGCGTTTCTTTTGCTTATGATCTCAAGGATCTTGGAAAACTTAAGATAAGACTTGAATTAGGTTCTCAGTTCAAACCATTAATTTGAGTTTGTTGTTTCAGATGTCCGCAATGGTGAACACAAATGTTCATCAAGATCGATATTCAAGATGAGAAAACCATTTGTGAGGTTCATCGCTAACAAGGTATTCTCTCTCGTGACCATGCGGTCTTTTAAAAGCATATTATTCGCCTTTTTTTCTTTTAGGATTCCCACCATTTGTATAGTTTTATTTCTCTCCTTGAGTGTTTGGGATTGTTTACTTTAAAGTTTGTATCCGCTAAACTCTTAAAGTAAGTATGTTTAAGGGATTGCTTTAGAGTAAAATAAGCAAATAAGCGGCTTTATCCAAACCCGCAAAATTCTATCTCGCACCTACATAAGCAAAATCCCAAATGCAAGATATATAGACTTCCAGAGAAAATATTAATTAACCAAATATAGTAGATGTGTGCTCTTCCTTCTTGTAGTAGAATGTTAACATTAGTTGTTCTTTCAATGTGGATGTTGAACCTTTGGGAATGCAGATGAAGCAAACCAAGCAACAAACAACTACTATTTGTTCATGAAGAAGTAAGTTACTTCCTTATTTGTATTCTAAACAAGATAATCATTTTCCATTTAAGTTTAAAGTGTATCGATTAGGACCACGCTATGCTCTCAAAGTTCCCTTTATTTCCATCATCTACACGTTATTGCATTCTTATTTGATCTTGTCTTTTAACGAATACACAGCTCCGGTAAACAAAAGCACCCCAAGAACAAACGAACCCAAGCCATACACCTGTGGTGAAAGGCCCGTTGATACAAATTATTCTAAAGCGGTCTGAGAAGGTTTCGGGCCACAAGGTACAAAAGCCATAGATCATTTGCAACACACAAATATCCTAAATCTTTTATCAAAGATTCAAATTCTTATCGTGATAATATTGTATTATTTTAGAAACATATTTAACACATAAATTACTTAGAAAAAGTTAAAAGGTGGAAAGAAAGTGTTTGTATGTCAATCAAATCGGCCCGTACTAAACTAACAAACTTAAACCTGAACTTATTTTGCCAATTACCCAACCAGCACGTCTTACCACATCTAATAGTAACACACTTAGTTCTACATGTTTGAATTTAAGAACATTTAGTTTTGACATAGACATTGAGGTATGATTTAACATTTTTGTTCCTCAGTTAGAAAATTATCCGTTGTTACTGTACAAAAGTCGGACAAATATTTTAAGCATGAGGTTAAAATCAGAATTGGCTGATTTGTCTACTATTTAATTATGTGAAAAAAAAATCCATTTTTTAATGGATAAGTTAACTCCATTTGAAAGTTCATTGTAATTTTTCTTTAGATGGTCGAGTGAAGTAAGCTAAAACTATCCTTGATGTGGAGCCAGGATAAGGTACTTACCCAGGAGGTGAACATCATAAAATCACTCTCAAGTCATGTAGAAGTTATAGGAGCTTATGCCTTTCATGTTGCAAAGGTAAGTGACTTACACCTTGCTTAATGTTTAGTAAGCTCTTCTCATTTGTTAATTGTCTTAATGTTTAGTTTTTTGGGCTATTTTTATGCATTAAGCACTTTTTAGCTCACCATCGAAGAAACGTTGCAAGTTTTAAGGCGGTTGATTGAATGCACATTCCGATAGGGGTTAATCGCCATGAAATTGAAAGCGCACCTATGTAGTACGTGTCTAAAGTAAATTATTTACTTACAAATGCTTGACAAGATATGTATGATTTTGATACGCCCATTATAATATAGAAGTCCTTACAAAGTTGATATTACTCTCATAAAAATTACAAGCTAAATGATTTGGGGCCTTACTTGCTATTATATTTGATTAGGGTATGAATAGGGTTCTTGTAGTTTTACAATAGTGAAAGAACAAACCAAGAGACTCCTATTTCTTTACGTGTTACCCGTTTTTGAACAGACCCATGTCCAAGCCAAGAGTGGCTATATTTACCAATAGGTTAATTGGGGTTTTGTCTGCTACAAGTCAAATGAAACAGAAATAGGTCAAGTGGTTCCATTAAAGCTATGATGTTAATTTATAATAAAGTTTTTTTTATATGCTTTAAATGTACAAGTCTTCTTTTTTTGCTACAATATTCTATAAAACTATTCACATGTAAGTTTTCTTCATTTGGTAATCATATGCTACAATCTTTCATATAACTATCCATTTTTATAGATGTTGTGTTGTTTGATTTGGTTACTCATGATATTTCCTTTTGCAGCCTGACACGAATACCGGTGATAATGTATTAGTATTGCAAAAAAAAAGAGCACACTAAGCTTAGATGAAAGGGTGATGATATATTTATTGCGCACACATTGAGCTTGACGAAGGCACAAACCAGTCATGTATCTTAACCCATTTGGATTATAGACACCTTCTAAAAAATCTCAACCCAATGAGGTTTAAACTTTAAAGGTTTTTGTTGCGACAAAGACGACAACTACACATTGATTATTTAACAACTTTATTATCCTTTTAGTTTGTTTTCCATTATTTCATGATTGCTCACATACATTTAGAATTTCGCATGTATTATTATAAAGCTAGCCCGCCCATTCGGGTGGGCTATGAAGCTAGTGATATATATGACAAATATACTTGATATATTTAATACACAAGTTTCAAGCTGATTCATATATTAGACAACATAATTGGACATTGTCTAACTTTGAAACCTTAATCTATTAGTATCATATCATAGTCTTAACTACACAAAAGAAATACTATAATAATCATACTTAAAAAATGAAAGATCATCATAATGTTTAAAAATAGAACAAAATCACCATCACCATATAAATAAAGAAAAAGATAATATTCTTGACTATTTAATACACAAGTTTCAATTAGCATATCAATTTACAAATATGTTATCATTAAAGCAAGGTTGCCATTTACTACACGAGGTAACTAAGTAAATTCACTCGAAGTTTTCTAACAAACAACCAAAATTATTTGCACACTAATATTACATGCGTTTTGTTATGGACAAATCATTGCCTAAATTAGTAAAGTTTGAAATAAATTAGTCACACATATGGATAGTGGAAAGAAATAAGTAAAGTTTAACAATTATGTGTATCTTTCAAAATTAGTCACACATATGAATAGTAGAAAGAAATAATTGTTATTAGTTATTGTATCAAAAGTAAGTTGTTTATTATTCAAAATACAAGACCTAGGATAATAACACTTCTAGAATGGCTCGACAATATTTTTAGTAGAAAAAATAATAATAACAATAAACAATAAGAAAATAAATAAATATATAAATAATAATAACACTCTTGTTGATATCTCGTTTCTCGTCGGGGAATTCGGCCGGTAAAGAAGTTGATATTGGGTTTCTTGGAGAAAAGGACAAACCTTTACATCCAACTTAAATATTGCTCTACTCGTGGGATGGAGGATTTGATGTATGTGTTGATCCGACAGGTCATCTCTTTTGACGCAAACCGGTATGGTTGGTTTTGTGTCCGGTCGCGTGCGGTGATTGAAGTCAGACAACATAAACGCGCCACGTATGAGGCTAAGTCTTGCGAATATTGGATATGGGTTTCTCCACTTCTCATTCTCTTCTTTTAGGGAACTTGAGAAGGATGTAGTGGCCTTACTAAAGCGGATGCGAAAGTTCTCTGTAACACAAGACTTTGGGGCACGTGTTGTTGCTCATAGTTTTAGTATGACTAGCTTTGCTATTGCTAGAAGAGTGGAGGCCCATTAGTATTTTGGCTTCCCACTAATTTCTTGTAAATCTTTTAAATTTCTAATAAAATGATGTTTCATAAAATAATAATGATAATAATAATAATAATAATAATAATAATAATAATAATAATAATAATAATAATAATAATAATAATAATAATAATAATAATAATAATAATAATAATAATAATAATAATAATAATAATAATAATAATAATAATAATAATAATAAGGTGATATGCACACTGGGGATATTTCTTGTTGGGTTAGCATGTTAGTCTTGCCTCTTTGTCTCCTTAAAACTTTTGTCCAAGGAGTAACATGGAGTGTAGGTCGCCATTAAACGCCAACGCCAAGAAGAATATATCGCTAACGCCATTCACTCTTGGGGTACGTCTGCTGGGAGTTTGCGACTTGTTAGAGAGGTTTTAGTGAACCATCCCCGCATGGTCTAATATTGATGAGGAAAACCTTTGGGTGAACGTAATGTCAAGCAATGTAAGAGGAAGATCGTGATGGCCATTATCTGCTGCTATCAGAGTTCTTTCTTCTTTGGGTGTTGCTCCTTATAATGATACCACTCTTGAGGACCTAAAAGTTAAGCACCCCTTCAATTCTGCTCCTTCCTTGTTGAATATACCTATTGATCATCATAACCTCATTGCATCTCCTGCTATGGTCCTTGATATGATCAAGAGTTTCCTCCGTGGTACATCTTGCGGTCGAGATGGTTTGCGCGCCCAACACCTTTTGGATTGTTTTAGTGGTGTTGTTGTGGCTATTTCTGATGAGTTAATTGATTCTATCACCCATGTGGTGAATATTTTTCTTGATGGTAAATGCCCTAGGGCATTGGGTGAGTATATTGCTAGTGCTCCGCTCACACCACTGATCAAGCCCGGAGGTGGTATCCGTCCCATTGTTGTAGGGACTTTTGAGGCGTTTAGTCTCCAAGGTTGGTGCTTCTATGATCGGCCACTTCTTAGATGGTTTTTAAAATGATCTCCAGTTTGGTGTTGGGGTCCCTAGAGGAGGGGAGGCTATTCTTCATGTTGTGAATAGATTTATTGAGGACCGAGGTGGCGAGGGAGGTCTTTCGATGTTATTGGTGGATTTCAAAAACGCCTTCAACTTGGTGGACCGTGAGGTCATGCTATGATAGGTTCGCCTTTGCAAGCAAGTAAGCATAATCATCTTTAGCAACAATGTTATTCATATCAAAGCTATATAAGTTGCCTTTTCTAGGAATCTAAAGAAGAATATGACTTTCATCAGGCATCTTAAAATCCTTAGAGAGAACAAAACACTTATCTTGATAAAAGAACATTGTTTTTCTTGTCACACATTTGTGACTCACTAAAAGATTATACTTAAGCTCTTTTACACAGGTTCAAAATCCAAATTACCGCTTTGATGACCCTTTACCAAGAACTTTTCCATTAACTCCACCTCCAAAGTCGACAAACCGTCCATCATAGTATTTAAAATTTGAGAGATAGGACTTGTTACCAGTCATGTGCCTTGAACATCCACTATCGTGTAGCCTTGATCTAATCTCTTTGTCCTTGGATGTTCCTGCACATATAAGAAAGGAGTTAGTTTCCTTTGGTGACCCAAGCCATGATTGACTTGGATCCGCCTCGTGTATCAATACGATTAAATCTATCAAGGTCATTGATACACCATTGGGATTGGTTGTTGAGGTAATTCCTTTAGGTTTCCATTCCCAACGTGTTGAGGCCTTCACAAGATTTCCCATGTTACCCTGTTCTTGTTTACAACCCTTGCGGTGGGAACTTTTGACCGAGCGATGGTAATCTTTGGTTTAGTTTTTGGTACCCATGTTGGTTATATTGAACCCTTTTATTATAAAAGACCTTTTCCCTGTTTGTGCAGATTTTAAAAAAGTTGTTTTGGATTTTGCACTTGCAACAGGTGTTTTATGGTGAGTAGTGTTAATAGTTTTAGCAGTGGCAAAAGTTTTCAGTCCACTTCTTAGTTGAACTGCTCTTGGGATCATGTTGCTGTGTGAATTAGGGTGTATTTTGTTTTGAAACCTGTTTGACTCCACCCTTTTATTTCCACAAACTTCCCTTCTCCCAACATGATAGTCACACTTAGCATGTAAATGTTCAAAGCTACCACAGATATAACATGCTTTATTGTTCATCACAAACTCACTACCTAGTTGTTGAGATTTTACATGATTCCAACTCTTCTGGTTACCCCTAGGAGTTGATGACTTGTTTCTATACATCTCAGCATACCTTACAGTTGATCTAGGTTTATTAGCTTGTTTCCTAGGTTCCTCTGTAATGGTATTTACAACTTGTGGGATAGAAGCCTCTACATTCTTTTTAACATTCTCATCTACAACAGATGAGTCACTTGCACTTTCAAAAACATCAGATTCATGCTTAACCTCTTCCTCACTTTTCACAAATTTGGGAGGACCATATTCAAGATTAGTTTCCTAAAATTCTTCTAGGCCTGTATGAGCTAAATCTATGCCAGGAGGTGATGGAACACCCCTTAGTGGTGGAGGAACTGTATTCTATCCCATACCAGACTTAACTTTACTAGTAATTTGAGCATTTCAAATTTTATCAATTGACTTAGACTTATAATATAAGGTGTCAACAAATAAATTGACATTCTCATTTATCTTTTTAAGTATTTCAAGCTCTTCTTTTAGTGCCTCATTCACTGGTATCTTATGATCTAACTCTCTTCTTAGAACAACCATATCATCATTATATTTTGTCTCATTTGATCTATAATGCTCTAGTTGTTTTTCTAATACAGATATGCCTCTTCTAAGGTTTGACACATTATAATTAGCAGCAAACAACTATGTTCTTTGGTTGTCATATAATTCATTAAGCCTTTCACATTCTCTAGAAGCCCTACATGTTTTAGAACAACTTTCAAAGTTTTGTACCTCAGAGTCAGAGAAGGCCATGAGAGCATGTTCTGTAGCAATAAAAGCAGCATCTGAAGGTTGTTCCTCTTGTCCATCAGCCATGAAACTCCAATCATAGCTCACACCATCAATTTCCAGCATTGCCTTTGGTTCCCCCACAATTGGTTCTTTCTTTTGCTTGTACCAAGTAGACCTATTGTCCTGCTTCCTTGGTCTTCTGCATTCTTTAGCAAAATGCCCCAACTTGTGACAGTTGAAACACTCTACTTTCTTTTTATCAAACCCTGCAGTTTCACTACCATTGATGTGAATTGGCTTTCCAGTCTTCTTGTAGAATTTCGTAGCCCTCATGCTAAGAAGAGCTATTTGCCACTTTATATCCATCTCCTCCAAGTCATCATCATCAATTTGCTCTATGTCTTCATGAGTTAATATAGAGCCATTAACTTGAGTGGAGATAAAGGCATAAAAGGTAGGATCTCCAATGCCAGCAACCTTCTTCTTTGAACCTGCAGTGGTGACAATAGCATTACCAGATGAAACTGTAGAACCAACAGTAGCAATGTCATCATCACTGTCATCTTCAGAATCATCACTGTCAATAGAGGTTGACATAAATGCCAAGCTGCTAGAGCTTGTACCAAGTTTCCCTGCTTTCTTAAATCTTTGTTCAATGAGTTTGAAGTTGTTGTAAAGATCATTGAGCTTCATAGTTTCAATCTCTGGTTTATTTTCCCACACCGTAACATTAGTATGAAACTCAACAGGCAAACTTCTTAGAAACTTCAAATTGAGGTCTTCCTTTTCTACCTCAATTCCAAACACATCAATTGTGTGACAATCTTCCGAGTTTGGTGAAGATGTTGTCAAGTGATTCATTGCTTGAAAGAGAAGTTTTCATAACTTTGCTTCAACAATGTCTTTGAGTCTTCTTATTAGCATCATTGCCACCAAACACTGAGCAAATCTCTTCAAAAAGTTCTTTTGCTGTCTTGATATTGTTGAAAGCAATGATCTGGTCTTTAGGAAGAGTCATTAGTAACAAACTTCTCGCCTTCATATCATTCTTCTTATGTGTTCTTTCATCAGTAGTAGAAGGTGCAAAAACTGTTGCAATTTCTTTGTCACCAACTTTCTCAGTCTCCTTCCGTGGCTTGAAGGAGTCACCAGTTAAGATGATCTCCCACATAGCATAGTCTTGTATGAGAAAATATTGCTCAATCATTATCCTCCACATCTCAAACTCATTGAGTTTGAGCTTAGGAAGCCTTGGAGCAGAGTTGGACTGGTTTTCCATCTCCATTGATTTGAGTGAGTTGGTTAAGCTTATTCCTTTGATCTTCTGAATTAAAGTATCATAACCTCGCTCTGATACCACTTGATGGAACTAAACACACACCTTGTGTTAGTGATACTTTGAGTTATATTAATAAGTACGCGGAATATACTTAGTAATACTTAGAAGATGGATTGTATGATGTAATGTAAGTGAGAACAAGATAACACAAAGCTAATTCAATATTATTAAGAATAATACGAGTGATCTTGCTTATCACTAGGGTTACACCTTGAAGCTCTCTAGGGTTTAATACGTACATAGAACAATGACCTAGGACCTCCTTTTATAGCACAAGGAGTCCTTTACAAGATAAGTATAATGCTATCAACAGAGAATATACACAAGATCTTTTCTATACTTATCTATACACGAATACATAACAATTATCCTAATAGCAGTGGTAATAATATGTACTAGCAGTGGTAATGTGTTTCCACTGCTAGTGCATTCTTCAGCAGTGTCTTCCACAAGCTTATCAGTGGTAACTGTTAGCATTATTCCCAACACGATACCCCTAGTTAACCCCTCAGAGCCTATCCGTTTCGTGGTTCTTGTGATGTTTCAGTTTTCCGGAATATCAATGAAGAGCATTGTTTACAATCCACCCCCAAATGTACACCCAGATCGCCTTAGCCTACATTGCATGCACTCACTTTTAGTGCATTATTGTTATCATACTAAACCCTTAGTTCAATTATCTAGTTACTTGCATAGTTGCTAAGTCGAGTCATATCCTTTGTATACAGTTTTGGGACGATTGGGACTCATGGGTAAAGTTAAATTTTATGGAGTGATGGGAAAGAACGTCAAATTCAAATTCCCTTTATTTATGTAATAATGTACTCCAAGTGTTTTGATCTTTTCAATTCGGGTCAAATTAGTGTTAGAGTAATAAAAACTCAAGTGTAGGGATGTGCCTATAAATCCCTTATATTTTGATGTTATCGTAGAGGATGGTAGAGTAAAAGTGTATGAAAAAAAATGAATAAAAAACATACGAGCTACCATCCTACATTTATCTTTATTTTTATATTTTTTTTTTCAAAGTTATCTAAAGTTTAGAGTGTCGAGTCTTGGCTTATCAACGCCATTCTTCTCATGCTTATAACGTAAAGATTTTTGACTTGCCATCACTAAATCGCCTATCCAACCAAACCCTTTGTTTTCCCTACCGTAAGCCTAACGTTACAACCCTTTAAAAGACCTCTTAGATAGTTGTTCCTAGGTGTTTACGCCAAAGCGGTGGAGGTTTGATCTAGTCTCAAGCCTATGGTAATTTATGTACTAGAACCGGTTAATGAGTGTTTATCTTCCATTTCCATTTGATATATTTCATATACGCCCGAGAGATGAGAGTATCCAAACACCACTTGTGAAGTGCTAGTATATAAGTTCCGTGCTTGTTATGACTTTATGGGCTTATACTTGTTGTGAATTGTTCTAAACCAATGCTTCATGCCCCATAACTTATAAATTGATTGGCCAAAAGCACATTTGCTTGAGGACAATGAAATACCAAGTGTAGGGATATTTGATAAGGATTTAAAACATATACTTTTAAGGGGTCATTTAAGCCCTTAATTGCCCACTTTTATATCCGTTACTGCTTAATTTCGTTCCTTTTCAGTTTTTAAATCTCTTGAAGGCAAAATACTGGAATGATTCTTATTTGGACGAAAAGGCGCGAATATGTGAAGAAAATGGCTAAAGTCAAGACTAAGACACTCAAGCTGCTGGAAGTGCACCCGACGGCGACACAAACAAAGAGTGACGCCGTCCCTATATTTGTGACGGCTCAGGAGTGAAATTGCTATTTTACACCTGACGGCGTCAAGCTTTGAAGAGTAGGGCATCACGAAGACTTTTCTTCCCAGACACCCTAGATCCAGATTCAGACGACGTCAGAAGCTGAAGCTGACGGCGTCACAACCACAACGTGACGTCGTCCCAAAGTTCACTTGGCCAAGACAAAACCCTAATTGCGGCAATCTGAAGGCGTCACAATTAAAACTTGGCCAAGAAGAAGGGTTATTCATAATATGCTTCACGCTGACCAGCTTCTCTGCCACTTTGTGCGTTGTATTTGGAGCTACCAAGTATAACCATTCTATGTACAAAGCAACTTAGTGCAAAGTTATAACTTTCTTAACGCATCGATTAAAACTTTGTAGAATTTAATCCTAGTAATTTAAAAACTATGAGTAAGGTTTTGAAAATTTTTATGTTATGAAGATGTATGCATGCTTCTTCGTACATAAGTTTTGATTACACATAAAAAAAAATTGTACCCTTTAAATTTAAGTTTATGCCATCTAATGATATGAAACACTTGAAGTTGCAATTTATGTTATGTGGGAACTTAGCTAGATTACAATAACAAGATAAATCTTCATGTTGTGTGAGACCTAAGCTGAAATATTTGCAGTTTCTAAATTAGACAACTTAATTAAGTTAGTTAGTGAGACCTATGACTTAAGGCATAAGATGAGATAAAACATGCTTACATTTTCATAATTGTTTGGCAAAATTGTAAATCCCATATTTTCTAGGAATTGAAAACTTGTTTGTCAATTATTGTTCTTCAACAATTACATATTGAATACTTTCAGCACTAGCGAATCAACTGATTTGGTGAAACTATGACAATGAGGGTCCTAGATTCAAGGAAAATTCTATGGTTAATATAAATATTGACCAAGGGTATTTTATTTTCTTGAAAGGTTGAATTATCGAAAGTACTAACTTTTGAACTTTTATTTTTTGTAGAAATGGCTCAACCAGAAACTAATGCACTAAACTCGTCGTTCAAATCTATGTTTGATCGCGATAAATTGACTGGCAGCGCTAATTTCAATGACTGGTATAGGCAACTCAGACTTGTCTTACGTGTTACCAAAAGATCAGATTATTTGACTACACATTGTCCTCCTAAACCTGCAGCCAATGCTACTGCTGAAGCAAGGGCAGCATAGCAAACTAAGTATGACAAGCATAATGAGGTTGCCTGCCTTATGCTTGGAAGTATGTCTCCAAACTTGCAAAAACAGTTTGAAAATTACTTCCCACAGGACATGCTCACCGAACTTATTCGGTTGTTTGAAAAGCCTACAATTGTAGAGTTATATGATTTGATAGATTCTCTACACATTTGCAAGCAGGGGGAAGGGAAACCTGTGAGTGCCCATTGTCTAGAAATGATGAGTTACATGGACCAGCTTGGGAGGCTCAACTACGTCTACCCTAATGACATACAAATTGGCCTTATCAACAAATCCCTTCAAAAGAAATTTGATGGTTTCGTGCTCAATTACAATATGCATTGCACGGGGAAGACAATTAGTGAGGTACATGCAATGCTCATTGACTACGAAAAAGGTTTGCCCAAGAAGGCTCCTATACCTCAGGTACTTGCTATTCAGAAGGGTAGGATTACTAAGCCTAATAAGCCGAAAGCGAACAAGAAAGGGAAAGGTAAGGGTAAGGCTGGTAAGGGAAAACAAGTTATGGCTTATCAACCAGAACCCAAGAAGTACCCCCTAAAAAGAAAGAGAATCCTAAAAGGGATCAGGCTTGTCATCACTGCACGGAGGTAAGACATTGGAAGAGGTACCTTGATGAGTTACGTACAAAGAGGTATAAAAATGTTGGCTTGTTGCTAGCACTTTAGGATTCTTTTGATGATAGAATTATTTTCATTTTCTCGTAAAATAAATTCTTGGGTATATGATCTTGGATGTGATATTCACATTTGTAATACAACTGCAGGACTTAGAGGTGCAAGGAAACTCGCCTATGGACAACAATACATGCATGTGGGTAATGGAGAACATGCAGTCGTTGAAGCTATAGTGATAAGGATTAAAAACTTACACTTTTAAGGGGTCATTTAAGCCCTTAATTGCCCACTTTTATATCCATTACTTGTTAATTTTGTTCCTTTTTCTCTTTTTAGGTCTCTTGAAGGCAAAATGCTGGAATGATGCTTATTTGGACGAAAAGGCGTGAATATGTGAAGAAAATGGCTAAAGTCAAGATCAAGACACTCAAGCTGCTGGAAGTGCACCCGACGGCGTCACAAAAAAAGAGCGACGCCATCCCTATATTTGTGACGGCTCAGGAGTGAAATTGCTATTTTACACCTGACGGCGTCAGGTTTTGAAGAGTAGGGCGTCACGAAGACTTTTCATCCCAGACGCCCTAGATCTAGATTCAAACGACGCAAAAGTCGAAGTCGACGGTCACAACCACAACGTGACGCCGTCCCTAAGTTGACTTGGCCAAGACGAAACCCTAATGGCGGCGATCTAACGGTGTCACAATTAAAAAGTGACGTCATAGCTTGTAACTTTATATATAGAATTTGAATTTTCAGACTTTTAGAGAGGTAGATTTGAGGAGTAAAAACCTAAAGTGATTTTGGTCCGTCTTGGACAGTATTTTAGGGTTCTAATACCCTATTTTACATCAAGATAAGTTATTTACTTCTTTGATTTCATTATGTCTTCGATTGTATGTGTGTATGCTTGCATGTTTACCATGTCCGGCTAATTTACTTGTGTGTTTGCTTATATCTATGAAACCTAGTTATTAAATATTGATTGGTTGTCTCTTATCTTAATTGTAATTGGCTTAGGATTGCAATAGGCCATAGTTGTGTTTTTAATGCTTGGGTAATCTTTTTGAACCTTAGTTTATAATCGCCTAGAGTAATTGTAGGCTAAATATCCAAAGATAATCTTAATGTTAGTTTTGAATTCTAGAGATTTTGTAGGCAATAACCTTATGGTATTCTCAAAGAGTTAGGGTGAAAAGCATACCCTACGACCTTAGAAGACACAACGTTAAGAATAAGGACGTGACAATTCAACCGTCAATAAAAGATAACTAGGGAGTAATAGTATCTAGGTAAACACATTTTTAATCATCATACGAGCACACATCAATTAGACATAGACTACCCATTAGTTTAGATAATTAAATAATTAGAATAGTAGAGTAATTGGTAGAAGTACCCCTGAGATCGTACCTTTCAATTATCTAAAAAAATATAAAAAAGATAAAAAATAATCTTCCTCAACCCCAATCTTAGCGTAGTAATTTCTCACTAGCATTCCTATTCCCTTAGAGATTGATATCAATCCCGAGGCTTACCCTAATACTACACTACAACGATTAGGTTCACGCCTAGGTGGTTGAAAAACTTGCTCAAGAAAAGGAAGTTTCCTCTTACCCCGAACGCGCGTTATCGTGTATCATATAGGCACGCTTGATTTAGTTTTGCCTTCGGGCTTAGTCTCGTATTTAAACGATTGTCATTACGCACCTTCTATAATTAGATGTGTCATTTATGTTTCCTTGTTAAAAGATATTGGTTTTATTCATACATTTATTAATGACGGAATTTCGGTTTCTTTAAATGATGTTTTTACTTTAATGTTATTCCAAAGAATTGATATGCATGATAATGTGATTGATAAAATAATTCGCTTTTAGCATCAATAATAAAATAATCAAAAGTGATTTGGATTCATCATATGTTTGGCATTGTAGACTTGCTCATATAGGCAAGAAACGCATGTAAAAGCTGCTACGTGATGGGCTTTTGCATATCTGGGAAGATGACGAAGAAACCTTTTTCAAATCATTTAGAAAGGGCTTCTGATCTTCTTGGTGTGATACATACTGACATATGTGGACCACTAAGACATGAGTCAAAGAAGGGTGCTAGCTACTTCTTAACCTTTACAGATGATTTTAGTCGTTATGGTTATGTTTATTTGCTTAAAAATAAACATGAAGTCTTTGAAACATTTAAGGTTTTCAGGAATGAAGTAGAATTGAAACTAGGAAAGAAGATTAAGGCTCTTCGATCCGATAGAGGTGGTGAATACCTAAGCCAAGAGTTTAAAGATTATCTTGCTGAGTGTGGGATTGTCCAGCAGCTCACTTCTCCATATACTCCATAGCAAAATGGTGTATATGAGAGAAGAAATCGTACATTACTAGACATGGTGCGATCAATGTTTAATATTACAACTTTTCCCTTATCCTTTTGGGATTATGCTTTAGAAAATGTTAGTTCGCATTTTGAATATGGTTCCAACTAAGAAGGTTGATAAGACTCTATATGAACTATTGTATGGAAAAGCTCCCAACTTGTCTTACTTAAAGGTGCAGGGTTGTGAGGCGTTTGTTAAACGTGACTCGGTGATAAGTTGACGGTGAGTTATTGGCTTGTAAGTCATTATCTTCCATTGATATTCGGTTACTGATTTATACTTAAAGCATTGAGGCTTGTGGGATCCAAGGTAAATACACTACTGCAACATAATGGTGCTTCATTAATCACTTGTATTAAAGCCTAACTTCTTATAAGCATCGAGGCTTGTGGGATCCAAGGTTTTGGGGGTTTACATGTCTTCATGGTTGATTTAGATAATTAAAGTCTAACTTCTTATAATCTTATAGACAAAATGGTGCTTCATTAATTACTTGTGTTCGAGATTGTTTGGGATTGCTTATCGATCATCACATTATACGTGCAAGATGTTTGTCTTGATTAATTGGTACTTTAACCTCAACTCTGAGCAAGTATTTATGTATACATCAGGGTAGATGGTCTGAAAGTCGAAAATTTTTGGCTAACTTGTCTGTTTTTTCTTGGAACAGATTCTGTAATGACAAATGGTAAGAGCAACAGAATTTCACCGGAAATAGCTTATATTGAGGAAGAGTTGCAGCTTGAGAAGGAAAACTTGCGTACTGTTATCAGCTTTTGATTTAACATATGTATTGTAATAAGTATGATTTTGTTTAGCATAATGAGATTTTGTGCATTAATATTACATGATGTTGTAAAGGATGCATATCTCATTAGGTGAGAAGGACAGGGTACACAACCTTGAGCTTGCTAAAACCATGAAAAGGTTAGATTGCTAAATCTACATACATATTTATATTAGTGTTTTTTACTACATTTGTTGTGGATCTAAGCAAACGATTAGAACACAAACAACGTTAGAGTACATAAAGAATGACATATACCTTCTACCCTTGAAATTGCATGAAAAGTAAAGTATGTTTGTTTTAGTTTCATTGGTGGTCGATGTGGTGTCTTGCGGTACTAATTATTGTTCGGAGAGTGTACCGGGATGAGCAAAGTCAAGATTCGCCATCGGTGTGATTCTCAACTCTAAAGACGGTTTTGGGACGTCATCAAATCCTTCTGTTTTCATAAGGATATTCAAAGGCAATGTATAACAACAATTCAGAGTAATATTAATGGTGTATCTTTCATTTTCATTTTCGTTGCAAGAGTAGTCACAAGATTAATTTTAATGTATTAGGACAAAATAAGCTGTAACTCAATAAATATTTTTGGTTTGAATAATGTTCATTTTGCAAGAAAATTTTTATTTAATGGCTGTTGTTACAGTGTGGATTTTTTTTATATTTCTTAATTCACATAGAGCAATGTTAGTTGATTGAAAATAAGGCTCTATAAGCAGTAATAGAGCCCGTATTCAAAACCGGGCTTTTTTTGCTTTCCCAATAGAGTCCTCTCCCCTTTGTGCCCGTATGCAAAACCGGGCACTATAACCATTTTCAACCGGGCTCTATGGACTTTTTTTGTAGTAGTGTTAACTAATTATAATTTGTTATATTATAAAAATGTACTACAGTTATTTTATAAAAATATACTACCGTAATAAAAATGTAACAAATAATACAAGTATCATTATTTAAAATTAAATGAGACTTACAAGCACACAATTAACTTAATATTTTTTTATGTTTACACATGTTTAGTCCGTTTTCACACGTTTTAATCCACTTTTTTACGGTTCGTCTTTTCATATGTTAATCTCCACCATATGATTAAAATAAATACACAGTGAAGATTAATCCCTCACTATGCAATAAAAACTTAGCCTCTAAATGAACTTTTCTAATCTCTTTTAATTATAAACCGATCATAACAATCAATGTCCCTTTTTTATCATTCTTTTACAATTCATCATATAAATAAATCAATAGACAAATAAAACACTCGTGAATATAATTGATGTTTCAAGCAGCTAAGTCTGTCACTACATTAAAATAAGTTAAAATTTGAAAAAGAAAATTTTAAAAAAATTAAAAAATTTTTAATAATATATAAAAAGTTTTAAACTTAATTTTTTTTTAAAGATTAAAATTTTTAAAATTTTAATTTTTATAATCTGGATAAAAACTCTTTTTTTAAATTTTAATTTTTTTAAAAACTTTAAGTTTTTTTTACAAAAATATTTTTTTGAATAAATTTAAAAATTTTGTTGTTTTTAAAAAAGTATATTTTTTAATTTTTTTTAAATTGTAATTTTTTTTTTAATTTTAATTTCTTTAAAAACCTTAACGTATAAAAATTGACAAAACGTATGAAAACCTATAAAAACGGACGAAAACATTTGTCTGGCGTAATTAAAATGAAATAGGGACTATGAATGTTATTGGGATAAACCATAGGGACGAAACATGTAATTTTTTCATCATAAAATAACTGAGAAATCCGTTATATGTCTTACATTGCAATCAAAAATAAGTTGAGAACATTAAATTGAAGAAAAAAAAGTAGAGTACATTAAATTGAAATTGGCTATAAGTTGGTTACACTTTTATGCAATTTGCCCATAAATCAATTGACAAATAAAACACTCGTGAATATAATTGATGTTTCAAGCAGCTAAGTTTATCACTACATTAAAGGGTCCTAACTAGGGGTGAAAACGAGCCGAGCCGAGCTCGAGCTCGTTTAGGCTCGAGCTCGGCTCGTTTATATATAAAAAGCTCGAGCTCGAGCTCGAGCTCGTTTCGAGCCTCACATTTTGAGCTCGAGCTCGGCTCGTGAAATTTTTCACAAGCTCGAGCTCGGCTCGAGCTCGGCTCGTTAACACAAAGCTCGACTCGTTAACACAAGGCTCGAGCTCGTTAACACGGTTATACGTATAGAAAATATATATACGTATATATTTCTAGGGCTCGTTTAGGCTCGCGAGCCTAAACGAGCCTTTTGTATAGAGCTCGGGCTCGAGCTCGATTATTAAATGAGCCCAAACTTAGGCTAGAGCTCGGGCTCGAGCTCGTTTAGGCTCGGCTCGTTCGAGCTTTTTACCGATCCGATCCCGAGCTTTTCACGAGCGGCTCGGCTCGTTTCCACCCCTAGTCCTAACTTTATTATGTCACAAATTACGAGCAAATGAAATTAGCACACTTATCAATATTTAAAACCTTTTTACTGCATTAAAGGGTCTTAACTTTATTTAGGTCAAAGTGTGTATCTTTAAGTGTGTATTTGTCAAAGTGTGTATGAAACTAATGATCCTTTTGAATTATATGGGTCATGACATTAAATTATATGACTAAAACAAACGTTTAATGTAAATATTGACACAATAAAATAAAATTAAATAGGTCATGACAAATACTAAAAAGACCGTGATACCTTTTTTCGTTTCACAATGATACATAATGACCCGACAAAATTAGTAGATTGCCATTAATAACTTTTATTCATCTTATCCACAAATCATAGCATTAATTACACATTCAATGGTCAAAAATTCTTTCTATACTTTTTACCTAAAATCTCTTTTTACATTAACTATACTCTGTATAGCAAATCCCATTTTATAATATCTTTATATTAAAGGAAAAAATCATACAATATTGTTTATAGAAAAAAAACGAGGCTTGTTTTCATTAAATCAACCAATCAAATCATTAGGTAGATTTGTAGGCTTAATTAGTAAGCACAACAATCATTTTTCATACTTTATATCCAAAGAAAAGGGATCTACTAAGAAAAATAAATAAAATAAAGAGAGTAAGAAGTAATTCTAAACACATATTTTAAATATGGAATGAAAATTTGAAATAAGATGCATTCATTTTTTTAGGTACATCTAAAATGTGTGGTTATAGTTTTTTTTTTTTTTTCGTTCTCATTTTAATTAATCTTTTTATTTGATCCTAACTCTATATCCAAACCTATATGTATTACTTCATATAGGACAAAATTTGTAGTCAAGCATGTCGTCGAGTACCATCATTTATAATTCAGGGTCCTAGAGCATCTAATGAACCAAGTTCAGGGTCCAAAAAATAAAGTTTAACCCTTATATAATCGTTGTCCGTGCACTATTCTGTCTATCAGTTTATCATCACCTACACTCCACCTTGTTTAGAAATTAGATCATATAGGTCCAGCTTAGTAAGTAGGCATTTCTGATTCATTTGGTTGGCTCTTGGGTGTTTTTCATTTCATTGAATAATTAGTAATTGCTTGTTTTTCATTTCATTGAACTAATTTATTTATTTTATATATATTTGTAAATTCTTGATATATAAACCTTATAATTAATTTAATTATATTAATTAGGGGTAGGTATTTTTTTTATATAATTTTTTCGTGTGTCGATGTAGAGCAATAGGTGGGAATCAGCATTTTAATCTTAAATTTACACATAGGTTGGAAGGTGTATGTATGTGCGGGTGATTTTTTTTATTTCTTTACATTAGACACAAATATTTTTAAAATCACTCCCGCTTTTTACTAAGTTTTTTTCTTTATACTTTTTACACTTAAACTTTTATGTTTATTTTTCTTTTCTTTACTATATATAAGAACTTTTTTTTAACTATTGTAAAATCCAAAATATTTGAGTTTTTTTAGTAAATATTTTAAAACAAAAATAATGATAAATAAATAAAATATTACTTAATAAGGGAAAGTTGAGTTTTTTTTAAATGCAAAAGTTCTCGCTTGAAGTTTTATTTTATTATATAAAAGATAGTTGTAGTTTGAGTAATCAAAAAATCGGGTTTGTTGGATTCAAGTTAATTATTTAGATGCACAAATTTTTGATTCATGAGTATACACAAAGCTTATTTTATTAATGAATAATGGTTTCAGATGCATATCTAGAGGTCCAGAGCCAGTGAGCCACCATGCATAATTTCTTGACGTTCATGCATATTTACAAACTTAATAGCAATCTTAATTTTTTTTTTAATAGGGGATAGCAATCTTAATTAATCACAATTTTCTCATTTATTATCAAATATTTATAGATCATGAAGATTGTGAAGATCACTGTAAGAGATTCGACAATGGTGAAACCGGCAGAGGAGACACCGAGGAAGATAAAGCTGTGGAACTCTAACACTGACCTAGTGGCACCCAATGTTTACACAGCGAGTGTGTATTTCTACCGGCCAAATGGTGCTGCTAGTTACTTTGATACCAAAGTGATGAAAGAGGCTCTAAGCAAGGCTTTGGTTGCGTTTTACCCCATGGCAGGGCGATTGAAGGAAGATGAACATGGCCGGATTTTTATCAATTGTGAAGGACAAGGAGTTTTGTTCATGGAAGCGGAATCTAATAGTGTTGTTGATGATTTTGGTGATTTTGCACCAACAATGGAGTTCGAGAAACTTATCCCCAATATTGATCAGTCACTAGGAGTCGGATGCAATCCTCTACTCGTCTTGCAGGTATTTCTTAGCGCATAATTTCAAACAACATAATTTCTCGATCTGTTTTGCTAACAATGGTCAGTGAGTAGTGTCAATCGATTACTTAACGCGGTGTTCAAAAACTGAATATAAAAAATATGATACTTTATTTTCAACATTCCAAATGTCGTGTGACATGATAAATTACTTTTCTCTTTTTTCGCGAACATTCCAAATGTCGTGCAATATATATTTTATAAATAATCACTAGAAGATGCTATGAAATTATATCGACACTAGAACAATACATCTATCTGGCCACAACAATCCAAATATATATAGCTTGGGATAGTTAGGAAAAAAAATATTGGCGTGTTACGGACTTTAGAGTTTAGACACCTATCTTCGACTCATCCCTCTTCACCCAACAATCTTAATTATTTAGTTTTTCATAATCGCCATATATAGGAATAAAATTGTATAAAATCTGCATTTTCACGCATTTCACTTCAAAAGTTTTGGTCTAATATAGCAGTAATTTAATTTTAGTTAACTAATAAGTTTAAAAGGTTTGGGCTGATATATGATATATGAATTTGAGCAGGTAACTAAGTTCAAATGTGGGGGAGTTTCGCTAGGGGTCGGAATGCAACATTATGTTGCGGATGGTACATCTGGGTTGCACTTCATCAACACTTGGGCTGATATTGCTAGTGGCCTTGACATAACCATACCACCCTTCATAGACCGTACACTCTTACGTGCTCGTGAGCCACCACAACCCATTTTCAAACATGTTGAATATCAGCCCGCTCTATCAATGGAATCGACACTCGAGTCCCCTTTAGATGAGAATGTCGATGCAATTTTCAAAGTAACACAATACCAGTTAAACATGCTTAAAGCAAAATCCAAAGAAGATGGAAACGCAGTCAACTATAGCACGTTTGAAATATTCGGGGGCCATGTTTGGAAGTGCGTATGTAAGGCCCGTGGGTTGTCGGATGATCAGGAGTCCAGACTATTCATCCCCACTGATGCTCGGGCCCGCCTTCAGCCACCACTACCACGTGGCTATTTTGGTAATGGTGTTTTCACAACCACTGTTATAGCGCAACAGCTGGAGAGCTTAAATCAAATCCTAGTTGGTATGCTGCAAGTAAAATCCACGATGCAGTGGTTAAGATGAACGATGATTATCTAAGGTCAGCAATCGACTATTTGGAACTACAGCCCACTCTCAAGACATTGGTTCATGACGCTCAGATTTATAACTATACTAATCTTGATATAACTAGCTGGGCTAAGCTCCCTATTCACGACGCTGACTTTGGATGGGGCCGACCGATATTTATGGGACCTGGTGCTGTTGCACCCCAAGCAGGTATGAGTATTGTGTTACCAAGCCCGACCAAAGATGGGAGCCTGTCTATTACCATTGCGCTTCGGCCAAAGCACATGAAGCGTTTCAGCAAGTTCTTGTATGAAATCTGATACGTTCCTTATACTCTCATAGTATCTCATTCGTCTTCCAAGTATTCATAACTTCCTATCTATGAATCTCAAGCAAAGGCCATGACAATAAGTTGTTTTCACCTCCCCTTACCCTGCTCCGGCGGGATTGGGTTTGTTGTTGTTGTTTCTGTTGTTTGGTTTAATAATATGCGTGGGACTTGCTCACCAAAGTTGTAATTTTCAATCTCAGCTAGTTTCTTGCTATAGTATTCCAATCCTCTTGAAATAAATTATAGTTAAATAGGCGAGTACCCGCGCCTAGCGGCAGACAATTAACGATATGCGCTATTATTATGATAAGTGTTTCATATAACGTTCAAAAAAGAACTTGAAAAGTTTGAAATAAAGAGGTACAACATAAACCTCTGCTGATAAAGGAACGACATTAATAGGTTCAACAACATCCATCTCCTTGTTAGTAGTAGGGATCAACTTGAGCATCGATACACTCCATTTTATGTAATTTGTACAATACAGTAATTAATGAACTATTAACTAAAGAAGTAATGTTGACTATAGAAAAGTAATTGATTCATTTTTTGTGCATGATATGTATAATTATTTCCTAACTTAAAATCTATCTATCTATACATATATATGAGACTAAGCATGACACGTCACTAATGCTTACATGGCACATTAATGCTGACATGGAGCATCTACGATGACATGGAAATGTTGACATGGCGCCATTCACATTTTAATAAGTAAAAAATTGTAAGTTTGCAAGGTTCGAACTCGGATGTGTGCATATAACCACAAGAGCCACAACCAGTGGAACAATCCACAGTTTGTGAAACAAGTATAGATTCCCTAATTGAAATTCAATGAGAAAAAATTGAAGCATTAACATCCCTGATTCTTTGAAGTTTGAAACGCACAATAACTCATTTCCTAAACAACCTCCTCAATTCGCTCAGCATTTCAAAAAACAATTTCCCCTAAAAATGAAAACATATCCCCTAATTCAAATAACAAAACGCAAAACCTAAACACAAGTCCACCGATTAATGATTTGCTAAACCCTTCAAAATTGTTAGAATTAACTGCATTCATTTTTCATCAAGAATCCTAATTCGATTGATTAGGTGCAGGTGAAGAATACTTGATTACTGGCTTGTAGATCATAACCAAGGATAATCGAGTATCGTCTCCAAGCTTTGTAAGCTGGCTTGTAGATCGCAGCATGTCGTGCGATGACCGCGTCAAGTGCCTTAAAGAAGGGTAAGTTACTGACTTACTGTAACATACATTAGCTATTATCTTATATGCACGTCAAAAGTCATTGATTCACTGCGTTTATTTTGCTTATGATCTCAAGGATCTTGGAAAACTTAAGATAAGACTTGAATTAGGTTCTCAGTTCAAACCATTAATTTGAGTTTGTTGTTTCAGATTTCCGCAATGGTGAACACAAATGTTTATCAAGATCTGATATTCAAGATGAGAAACCATTTGTGAGGTTCGATCCGCTAACAAGGTATTTCTCTCAGGACCATGCTGGTCTTTTTAAAAGCATATTATTCGCCCGTTTCTTTTTCTTTTAGGATTCCCACCATTTGTATAGTTTTATTTCTCTCCTTCGAGTGTTTGGGATTGTTTACTTTAAAGTCTGTATCTGCCTAAACTCTTAAAGTGAGTATGTTTAAGGGGATTGCTTTAGAGTAAAATAAGCAAATAAGCAGTTTTATCCAAACCCGCAAAATTCTTATCTGCACCTACATAGGCAAAATCCCAAATGCAAGATATATAGACTTCCCGCGTAGAAAATATTAATTAACCAAATATAGTAGATGTGTGCTCTTCCTTCTTGTAGTAGAATGTTAACATTAGTTGTTCTTTCAATGTGGATGTTGAACCTTTGGGAATGCAGATGAAGCAAACCAAGCAACAAACAACTACTATTTGTTCATGAAGAAGTAAGTTACTTCCTTATTTGTATTCTAAATAGCATAATCATTTTCCATTTAAGTTTAAAGTGTATCGATTAGGACCACGCTATGCTCTCAAAGTTCCTTTATTTCCATCATCTACACGTTATTGCATTCTTATTTGATCTTGTCTTTAACAGATACACAGCTCCGGTAAACAAAAGCACCCCAAGAACAAACGAACCCAAGCCATACACATGTGGTGAAAGGCCCGTTGATACAAATTATTCTAAAGCGGTGCGAAGGTTTTCGGGCCACAAGGTACAAAAGCCATAGTTCATTTGCAACACACACAAATATCCTAAATCTTTTTATCAAAGATTCAAATTCTTATCGTGATAATATTGTATTATTTTAGAAACATATTTAACACATAAATTACTTAGAAAAAGTTAAAAGGTGGAAAGAAAGTGTTTGTATGTCAATCAAATTGGCTCGTACTACACTAACAAACTTAAACCCGCCCGTCTTACCACATCTAATAGTAACACACTTAGTTCTACATGTTTGAATTTAAGAACATTTAGTTTTGACATAGACATTGAGGTATGATTTAACATTTTCGTTCCTCGGTTAGAAAATTATCCATTCATTCTTGTACAAAAGTCGGACAAATATTTTAAGCATGTGGTTAAAATCGAAATTGGTGATTTGTCTCTTGTTTAATTATGTGAAAAAAAATCCATTTTTTTAATGGATAAGTTAACTCCATTTGAAAGTTCATTGAAATTTTGCTTTAGATGGTCGAGTGAAGTAAGCTAAAACTATCCTTGATGTGGAGCCAGGATAAGGTACTTACCCAGGAGGTGAACATCATAAAATCACTCTCAAGTCATGTAGAAGTTATAGGAGCTTATGCCTTTCATGTTGCTAAGGTAAGTGACTTACACCTTGCTTAATGTTTAGTAAGCTCTTCTCATTTGTTAATTGTCTTAATGTTTAGTTTGTTGGGCTATTTTTATGCATTAAGCACTTTTTAGCTCACCATCGAAGAAACGTTGCAAGTTTTAAGGCGGTTGATTGAATGCACATTCCGATAGGGGTTAACTGCCATGAAATTGAAAGCGCACCTATGTAGTACGTAATACGAAAGTAAATTATTTACTACAAACGCTTGACAAGATATGTATGATTTTGATACGCCCATTATACGTATAGAAGTCCTTACAAAGTTGATATTACTCTCATAAAAATTAAAAGCTAAATGATTCGGGGCCTTACTTGCTATTATATTTGATTAGGGTATGAATAGGGTTCTTGTAGTTTTACAATAGTGAAAGAAAAAAACCAAGAGACTCCTATTTTTTTATGTGTTATACCCGTTTTTTAACAGACCCATGTCCAAGCCAAGAGTGGCTATATTTACCAATAGGTTAATTGGGGTTTTGTCTGCCACAAGTCAAATGAAACAGAAATAGGTCAAGTGGTTCCATTAAAGCTATGATCTTAATTTATAATACAAAAAATTTATATGCTTTAAATGTTCAAGTCTACTTTTTTTGCTACAATATTTTATAAAATTGTTCACATGTAAGTTTTCTTCATTTGGTAATCATATGCTACAATCTTTCATATAACTATCCATTTTTATAGATGTTGTGTTGTTTGACTTGGTTACTTGATCGATGCCAAACCGTCAAGTTTTATCACACAAGCTGACCACTTGTGAATGGTCAACCGTAATAAACTTCAAACAATTCAGAAACCAATGCAATGAAGATCCAGATGAGTGTAGTGTTTCCCCAGGTCGTTAAGTCCCAACGAGCTGTGCGATGAATAATCAAACGAATAGTGATCGGGAGAATTTGAACGGAAAAGGGTTATGATTGATTATACCTAAAGAAAAAGTGTATAAATTACAGGGGCTTAAATGCAAATTAAAAAAAATTAAAAAGATAAATTATATTAAATAAACGCTATCACTATTTTTAAAATCTGATGTTTTTGATTTTTCTTTTATAAATTTGAATTAAAAACTTACGTAACGTACAAAAGAAAATGTGAAACTGAAACAATATTAATCCTAAAAATATAAAATGACATTTTACAAACCTAATGATAAGAGAAAATTTTAGAAAAGAAAATTATTTTTATGACTATTTATTTAATTATTATTAATTAAAAACTATTTTTACCTATTTAATAATACCCTAAAATATGAGAAAATATGAAATAAAGCTAGAAAATGAAATTATGACTTAGAAAATCTAAAATAACTAAAGAGAATTTTCAAAACTAATTTTGTATTTTTTCGATTATTTTCTATTTTCTATGAATTTAAAACTATTTAAAACTAATTAAATGGCTAAAAATTACAAATTTAACTAAGAAAAATCTGGAAAATTATTTTTGCTTTTTATATTTATCTTAACCTAGGAAAAATGAAAACTTATTTTTTTGAAGTTTTTCTGATTTAATTGTATTAAAAGCTAATTAAAATTGCCTAAAAACTGTTTTAAATGAGGAAAAATAGCAAACAGTGCTAGACAAATATGAAAAATTCAAGAAAAGTCTAAATTAATATTCTAAGTCTATGAAAAATATAAAAACAGTGGCTTATGTGAAGGAATATGAGGCTGCAGTGAAGAGTGCTTATAAATAAGCCCTCAAAATAAGCTAAAGGCCACAACAGAGAACCAAATGATCACAGAAGCTATAATATGCTAAAACTACTCAAAATCAACTAATTACCACTATCCTAAACCTCTTAAGTGCTAACTGCCATGATTTGATGTATTAGAAAATCAAGTGCTAAACAGTTTTCTGTCTATTTTGAAGCTTAAGCACAAGCTTATTGAAAAAGCTTAAGTGAAAAACAAAACTGAAGACCTCAAGTCCACCAGCTTAACTACCTCTAAAACAAGTTTCAGACCCTAAGGATCTAAAACCAATCCTATGCAAGGTCTGCAAGGTGCCTGTTCACACTCAGCTAATACTGAGTGTGCACAGGGTATATAAGAGCTTATTGAGCAGCTTATTTGGACCTCATAAAGACTTCCAAAATTTTCAAAAAAATAGTTTCTCAAAACTAGACCATCTTAACTAGAATATCCCAAAGTTTCACTGAATTTGCTCCAATAATGAATCAATTAAAAATCACCCAAGTTGGGTGAAAAACGGATTTTCTAACTTTTGACTTTCTTAGCAGTTTTGAAATTTTGACCAAATTGAGTTTTGATCCCAATTTATGAACTGAAATAGATGTTTTATGGTAAAATGGAACTGATGCAAGCTCTATTATCTAATTCTAAACATAAAAGCTAGATCTCACCAACTGATTTAGACAGATATGAATATAAGAGAAGAATCAAAATTATTTTGACTAAAAGTGAGTAGAGATGCAAATCAATGATCAAACCAGCTTCAATTATCCTAATAATGACTCTAGCAACTAATTTTAACTACTGAACTAATCTCAAGCACAGGTTACTGATCTGATCCAAACACACTATTTAATGACTGATTCATCGTTTTGCAAAACCACACTCAAACCCAAGCTGGACTAATCCTTAAACTAAACTCAGATGACTAAGTTAAACCTAGATCAAGCTAACTTATCAACATTTTAACATTAAAACTCAACTGCTTCTCTTATAGAAGGAAGGACAGAAATGCAGAAATTTGTACTAACCTTAAGCAGACTAATGACCAATCAAGCTAACAATCTGATTAGTGAAATAACTAGATGAAGCACTTGAGAAACACAGAAGCTAACTAGATTACTGATTCAACTTGTAAAATAAAATTTCAACACTAACCAAAGTCCTGCCACTGTGGCATGCTCATGAGGTCAATGAAACAGGACCCAATCTTGCTATCAACCCATATTACATCCAAAATCAATGCTAAACTCCACCAAATGTCAAAACCATATCAGCAACCCAATCCAAATCAACTCTAATTTCTGCACTGTTGACTTTTGTTGACTATTTTGGAATTTTGAATTACAGATCATGAAACTCCACCAATTCACTTGATTAACCAAAAACAAACTTAAACAAACAATTTAAAACACTCTCAACAAACTACAAACTGTAATTTGATATGAATGGTTTTTGGCGGAAAAATTAGAACAAGCATAAAACTAGAAATTGGTTGCTAAAACTGGTGAATTTATACACAAATAACTTGTTCATTACATAAAAACTTGAAACCCAGCTAAAGATTACATTAAAATTAAAATGATTAAACATGTATTTAAGAAATTGGTCTAAAGCGTTGACAACCGCTATACATCTTCATTCTTCTTTATAGGCTTCATTAGGGTTTCTCTTCCTTTCCTAGCCATTGATTTGGTCCTTTTGATCTCCACCCTTGATTCATGAAATTGGCGCCAAATTGATATAGCCATTGGAGCTTGATTGAGTGCAAGGAGAGATGCATTTAATGCATTTGGATTGTTGGGTGAGGTGGAGGGATAAGGGTGTGGGGGGTGAGCTGGAGGAGAGGGGGGGTTGAGTGTTGCAGGCAGTGGGTGAAGGTGACAGTGGAGTGGAGGGAAAAGGGTGGAGTGTTTGACTGTGGGTTTGACTGGGAGATATATTAATAAGGGGGTCAAAACAGGGGTCACAAGTATTATTGGCGGGGGTCCAAAGGGTCATGGCTTGGTTCAAGGTATTAATAAACAAGGACCATTTTGTAATTTCTGATATTTGAGGGACCAAAACTGCCACATTTTCAAAGTTATTCCAAGGGACCAAAAATGACAAGTTTCAATAGTGCAAGGACCATAATAGACATTTTTAAACTTCCAAGGACTATTTTTGCCAAATTTGAAACTTGAAGGACCAAACTTGTAAATTCTCAAAACTTTTGAAATTTTTCACCAAAGGACTAATTATGACAACTTATGATTTCAAAAGGACCTTTGGTGACTTTTCTTTAAAATAAGTGCTCGGGGACTATTTTGCCAAGATTTGAAAGTCGGGGACCTGAAACGCCAATTATGCAAACTTAGCTCATTTTTCATCGATTTTAAACATTTTGCATCCGAAACATATAAAATGCAATTTTGAGATATTTTCAGTATTTTGATGCATTTCTGAGCGTTTTTAAGTGTTTTGCAGTTCAGATTTGACCAAAAATGATGAGTATTTACACACTCATCATTACTCGTGATATTTCCTTTTGCAGCCTGACACGAATACCGGTGATAATGTATTAGTATTGCAAAAAAAAGAGCACACTAAGCTTAGATGAAAGGGTGATGATATATTTATTGCGCACACATTGAGCTTGACGGAGGCACAAACCAGGTCATGTATCTTAACCCATTTGGATTATAGACACCTTCTAAAAAAATCTCAACCCAATGAGGTTTAAAGGTTTTTTGTTGCGACAAAGACGACAACTACACATTGATTATTTAACAACTTTATTATTCTTTTAGAAATATTACTCGAAAAACTTAGTTACTTTCAGTTTGTATTTTTAGTTTGTTTTCCATTATTTCATGATTGCTCACATACATTTAGAATTTGGCATGTATTATTATAAAGCTAGCCCGCCCATTCGGGCGGGCTATGAAGCTAGTGATATATATGACAAATATATTTGATATATTTAATACACAAGTTTCAAGCTGATTCATATATTAGACAACATAATTGGACATTGTCTAACTTTGAAACCTCAATCTTTTAGTATCATATCATAGTCTTAACTACACAAAAGAAATACTATAATAATCATACTTAAAAAAATGAAAGATCATCATAATGTTTAAAAAATAGAACAAAATCACCATCACCATATAAATAAAGAAAAAAGATAATATTCTTGACTATTTAATACACAAGTTTCAATTAGCATATCAATTTACAAATATGTTATCATTAAAGCTTGCCATTTACTACACGAGGTAACTAAGTAAATTCACTGAAGTTTTCTAACAAACAACCAAAATTATTTGCACACTAATATTACATGCGTTTTTGTTATGGACAAATCATTGTCTAAATTAGTAAAGTTTGAAATAAATTAGTCACACATATGGATAGTGGAAAGAAATAAGTAAAGTTTAACAATTATGTGTATCTTTCAAAATTAGTCACACATATGAATAGTAGAAAGAAATAATTGTTATTAGTTATTGTATCAAAAGTAAGTTGTTTATTATTCAAAATACAATATTAAGACTTATTACATATTACAAGACCTAGGATAATAACACTTCTAGAATGGCTCCTGACAATATTTTTAGTAGAAAAAAATAATAATAATAACAATAAACAATAAGAAAATAAATAAATATATAAATAATAATAACACTATTGTTGATATCTGTTCTCTGTCGGGGAATTCGGCTGGTAAAGAAGTTGATATTGGGTTTACTGGAGAAAAGGACAAACCTTTACATCCAACTTATATATTCCGGGGTCCCGGCTAAAAAGATATATTGCGGCCAGAAGATATCTTGCTCTATTCCTGGGATGGAAGGCAGGATGTATGTGTCTATTTGACGGGGTCGTCCCCCCCACGCAAACTGGTATGATTGATTTTGCACCAGGTCATGTGGTGATTGATGCCGCAAAACGTAAGCGCGTCAAGTACAGAGCTAAATGTGCGGATATTGGTTATGGGTTCATCCCTTTCTCATTTTCCTCTTTAAGGAACTTGAGGCAGATGCAGTGACCTTACTTAAGCGAATTCGAAAGTTCTCTATAACTCAATACATTGGAGCACATGCTGCTACTCATATCTTCAGTAGGATTAGTTTTGCTATTGCTAAAGGTGTAGGAGCCCAGATTGTTTCGAGGCTCTCCACTAATTTCTTGTTATCCTATGGTTTTATTTTCTAATGAAATTGATGTTTTTTAAAATAAATAAATAAATAATAATAATAATAAAATAATTTCTTGTAAATCCTATTAGTAAAGTGATGTTTATAATAAAAATAATAATAAAATAATAGTAATATAAAGATAATTATTATTATTATTATTATTATTATTATTATAATAATAATAATAATAATAATAATAATAATATTATTATTATTATTATTATTATAATAATAATAATAATAATAATAATAATAATAATAATAAGAGTATTTATCTTTCATATAGTGAGTTTTGTATTCAAAAAGAGTGGGAGCACAAATGGTGTTTAGACTCCCATCCAAATTCGAGATAATTTTTTATATAATAATAATAATAATAATAATAGTTTATATATAATGATGTTTTAAAATGTACAAATTTTGAATTACAATGTAATTTAAAACTCTCCATCCAATTTTTTATGTAATTCGGATTCTCTCACTTGATATAATGTAGTGACTGAATTACAATTACAATGCAAACCAAACAGTCACCGTAATAATCTGAATTACAATTCCTTTCACTATGCCAACCAAACACGATTAGAAAGTAATTCAGATTACAATTACAACGAATTCCAGCGAACCAAACGGCTCCTAAGTTCATTATACTTAGTAAAAATGTTCACTTTTGCATTGTACTAATTTTCGTTTATTTAGCTCACTGTATTACCAAAACTGTGTTTTTTCGGTTAATTTGAGTTGTTCAATCAAACTATGATAAGTAAGATATAAATTTGAAAAATACAGTGATTGTTGTTTGTCAAGTTTTTAAAAATTTAGTGATTAATATTATGTTAAAATGAAGTACAACGGCTTAAAAAAATTAAAAAATAAAAATAAAAATTGAACAATGATAGAATATATATTATTGCAATAAGTCAAAAACAAATTTACATAAGGCTTGAAAAGCTTAATACTCTATGAGCTCAGGCTCAAGTCAACCCTTTATAAGCGCCAGTGTGAATGTGTCAAAAGTTTAAGGTCTCATTGGTTGACAAAAGTTTGACTTTTTGTTGTCTTAGACTTTTGGTTTAGGATAGTTTCATCTCAATGGTTGTACGTAATAACTAGGTGGGCTTTCCGGGTTTTTTTTTTTTTTTTTTTTTTTTTTTTGGGTAATTTGTAAACATAAGTTAAATTTGTGTTTATGAATATCAATTGATTATATTCGTTTAGGTCATGGTGCACATGTCAGAGTGACATAGTTTTTAAATAAAAAAAAATATTTTATTCAAACACCCTGATACGACAAACATTTCTCTTCTGAACATAGCTTTTAAAACTTCGTTTAGTCTTGTGAGTGTAACTCAAGCTCGTTTATTAAATGAAGTTCAAGTTAAGCTTAAGCTTGGCTCGAGTCAAAATTGAGTAGCTAGGCGCACTAAGCCACATAAAACTGAGATTCACCTTCAGAAAGAAAAAAAGATACAATAGGAGCATGATAAGATAAATAAAAGGGTGTATTGTAAGAAGTCTATATACATTAGGTAGTTAAAAGTAACATTTATTTTTTGGCACCATCTATCTTTTTATTTCCCTCACTTTTGAGTTTCATTTCTTCTAGGGTAAAAAACCCCAAAATTAATAGACCAAAATTCACACTTTACCCTTGACAAAATAATGTCTGTAAATCTTACTTCAGGAGCAATATCGAAGATAGTGACCGGTAAATGTACAGAGAATGATCTTTATAAACCCGTGCTTCAAGTGATTAATAGTGCTATTTTTTCGGTACGTTCTGAAAGTGGCAAGCAATTGTACCTGGTTGTGTTATCTGATGGTTCTTTTTTCCAGTTTGGTTATATTCCTTGCGAGATTTATATGTCAAAGAAGTTGCAGATAGATTCCATTGTTCAATTGACTAAGTTTCATCTGACTAAGCTTTTGAATAGTAAGGATGAAATTGTTAGTAAAAGGTATGTGTTATATTTATCTATACTACTTTATAATGCATTTAGGCCTTCTAAAATTAGAAGGCTTAAAAATTCAGACTTTTTTACTTGCTTATTATGGAAATAACTAAAAAAAATAAGATAAGGAGCTCTTGAGTGACATGTGTCACTTCTCTAACTAAAAAATAACAAAAAGGGAGGAGCTCTAACAAACTAAAATAAAGAGCTCCAATAATTGGTGACACATATCACTTCCTAACTAATTAATCACCTTTATTTTTAAATTTAAATATCTTTTAATCCGTTTAATTTTTTTATGATCTAATTTCACCATATTTTTTAAAATTTTGTGCTCTTTAATTCAACATCCATTTTGATATATTTTTATGAGTTTTCTTTAGTAGTCGGGAAGAAGCGGAGTTGAAAAGAGAGAAACTTACTTTAGACGTAAAAATGAAAAACATTTGTTCGCTACAAAATAGGCATCGGGTACCCGCCGCCGCATTGCGCGGGTACCCTTCTAGTATTCTTAATTGACTAGGTTTTTGAGGCCCTTGTGTAAATAAAGACATAACAAGGTTGCCAAGCGGGAACCGGTAAAATGTCCCGAATATCACTCGTCTATTTAGAGACTTTGGGGACATCTTACGTAGTAGCTATTAACTTGCTTAGATATACTAGTATGAGTTAAATTTTGGTGTTGTGTGCATTTTTTTGGTCATTCGGATAGTGATGTCTGCTTATCTGTAATTATTATTTGTGCAGTTATATAAGTGTTTGCGACCTTAATTTGCTTTGTAGCAAATGCGATATCGTTGGTGATCCGAAACGACTCCCTGATAATGCGACCCCTTTAGTTGTAAGAAGTACACCCACAATTACACACGAGGATCGTGTTAATTCACATCATGTTGAAGAACCCCCAACTTCAAAACAAAAACAGGATCATGTTCATTCTCATCTAAATGAAAATATTGATGATAGTCGTCATGTAGAAGAACCCCCAACATCAAAACAAAAGCCGTCGACCTCATCACAAAAGTGCTCTTCTCATTCTCCAACTCAAAACAAAAAACGAAAAATTCAATCGAGCGACGATATCATCTCAGGATTTGGAAAAGATATCTCTAAACTTGTGAGTATGAATGTGGAGAAAACTATAGAAGATGGCCTTGGTGCGTGCTATAAAACGTTGGGGACACTTGAAGAAGGTGTTTTGAAAATTACAAATTTGATGACGGAGAAAAGTAAAGAAGTTGATCCGGCCTTTAAAAAGTTGGAGACACTCGAAGAAGATGTTTCTAAATTGACGAAATTGATGATGGAGAAAAATAAAGAAGATGTGGTGGGCTTAAAAAAGCTGGAGACACTTGAAGAAGATGTTTCTAAATTGACGAGAATGATGATGTATAAAAATAAAGAAGATGATGTTGGTGCTTGCTTTAAAAAGTTGGAGACACTTGAAGAGAATGTTTCGAAAATGACGAGAATGATGATGGAGAAAAATAAAGAAGATGATATGGGTGCTTGCATTGAAAAGTTGGATAAAATGGGATGGGGACCAGAAGAACCAATATATGACACTGCACTTTTGTTGTTTCTAAAAGGTGCCGATTACAGGAAACTTTGGTTGCACTTGAAGCCGGTGTGTTGTGGGAAGTGGGTAAAAATTGCTGGAAGTATATTTGGCTTACTGGATTGAGGAAATAAAAGGTAAACTTTATGTTTGTGTCATCTGATGTTATGTATCTGTTTGGTCTAGAATCTGTTTTGTCTAGAAGGTTGGTGAATAACGATGTTATCTTTTGGGTTAGGAATGCTGTGTAGAACTATTAATATATGTCTGTATGAAGTACAATCGTGGAATGCTAACTTTTTGGTAAACAGCTTTTTTCTGTTATGCAATCAACTTCAATGTGGCATCAGCAGTTCAATTGCTGTTATATGGGTGAACTTATAAGCATAGACTACAACATCTTTTTGTATTTTATCGTGGTGTTTTCTGGTTTCACCCTATTATCCTTATCCCTTAAATTAGGAAGAATGATGGTGAAACTCTAAAACGGATTAGTTGGAAGTTCAAGCGTTGCTTGAGGTTAATGTGGTTCTTCTGCCACATTCCTTTGTACTTAAACGATTTTTTGGTGTAATATAATTTACCGGGTGGAATGCCCTTTACCCAAAAAAAAAAACTCTAAAACGGATTCTTGATATTGAAAGACATGCTTGGAAGAATAATTGTGTTGACTTTATGGGGTAACTTTTGCAATGTAAAAGGTCAAACACTTTAAATCATGTCTGGCTCTAGTGAATTCTGGGTTCTAGCTTTAAAATTTGCTATGGTATATGGTATAACAGTAACTCATTAGGGATCAGTTTTTTTAAGCTAGCTGTTTGGAGGAAAGCTCTTTTCCTGATCTATGTCTGGGGGTTGTGTCACCAGAACAGATCAATGAAAGACTACATCCCAAGTTAATGTTGAAACATTAGGGGCTTCTGTGGACCAATCACTCAAACTAGGTTCATGTTGTAGAATGAGCATATCAATCGCTTGGGTCTCAATATAGATTCTGATCAAATCTGTTCGAGTGACACAAAAGTCTTGACAATTAGATCTATTATATTCAATTTTCAAATTCATATAGAAATAAGAAAAGTTATACAAGATTCCCAATTTACATAAGGCTCGAGACGGTTAATCGGAGCTCAAGTTGAGCCAGCTCGTTTTTATGCTCAAACCCCAACTTTACTAGAAGCTGAGCTCGAGTTGCTCAAATAAAGTTTGATTCTTTGAGTCTTGATTAGCGAATTTTTTACGTGCCAGGAGTTGTGGGTGTCCAATTGTGGTTTTATATTTGCTTGTTAACAACGATATATCTAAATGATCAAAAGATACATGATTTGGGGTCTTTTCCTTCTTTAAATATGATCCTCTGATACTAACTGACTTATCAAACTTAACACAGAAAATGCAAATTAGTCCCTGAACTTTTGCTTTTTGTTGAAAGTGCTGGAAACGTTGGTTGCATTTGAAGCCGAAAGTTGTGGGAAAAGGTATATTATCTGTTATTTTGTAAAGCGATGTTATGTTTTTGTTCCGTCTAGAAGTTGAGAGACTTTGCTATGTTCTTGGATTAGGAAGGATCCACATGTTGTTCTTAAGATCTTTTCATGATGTCTGATGTGCAATGATCAAACTCGCTTGAGTATATTATATAGCTTACTTTAAAAGGAAGAACAAAAAAATTATACAACAATCCGGTTCATGAATCAACTACCATGACACTTGCATGATCCTGATGTATTTCTAATTCTTGCTGTACAGTCTGTTTGGAGGAATGCCACTTCGTTTTCTATTTCCAGGGATTGTGTCACTCGGACAGCTTAATGCAAAACTCTATCCCAATTTAACGGTGAAGCACCGGGGACATCTAAGAAGCTTTGATTGGATCACTATGATACCCCAAATGATAAATGTTTTTTCATGTGAGCAGAAGACTGGAACGAGTCTTGATACAGATCTGATAATATCCGACCCATTTATATGATCCACGGGGTCAAGAAAATGAAAGTCAATTGTATTGTATTTGATAAACGAATTCTGTTAAAGTAATCTGTGAAACTTACTGCAGAATTATACCATAAGATAAAAACCACATTTTATATAAGGGTTGCGACTGATATGAGCTCAATGTTGAGCTTTTATAAGCTTAACTTGGACTAAAACTTGATAGAAGCTCGACCTTGAGTTGCTTAATAAAATTAAAACCCTTTGGAGTCTTAGTTAGGGGTTGTTATATCGGGACGGGTGTCGTCATTGTTTTTTTCTATTTGTTTGTCAACTGTTTTGAAATTTAGAATAAAGATGTAGCTGTATACGACTCCTCAAATAAGTCCGTTGGGCCATGTTACATAAACTAGGGAATTCAAGTCTAGTTGTATTATTGACACTAGGGCAAGAATAGTTGGTTTTTTAATTTAGTTCTTAAAGCTCATTTGTCTCTTAGAGCATGCTCAAGCTTGTCTATAAACAATCTCAGTAGCTTGGCTCACTTACACCTAGTTGACATCAACTTACACTCCTAGTTGACATCATCGTACCGAATAGCGGTGAAAATTTTCAACACGACACGGAAACTAACAAGTTAGGATTACCGTTAAACGAGTTAGTGCCGTCAATGGGTCAACTCATGTAACCCGTTTGGCAATCATGCTGGTTCGGGTTGATATTCTTGACCGTTTTCAACCCGTCACCTCACTTAAAAATAGAATAAAAGTTCGAACTTTTAATAGTATCAGGGCCATATTGCAGAATGGCAAATCAATGGGTCGTGTCTCGATCATCCGACCGTATTCTATCCATTTACACGAACAAGTTGGTCAAAAAAAGTTGATAACTAAATTCATATAAAACTATACCAAATTACTGCCACAAGTCAAAAGCATATTTTACATATCGCTTGAAAAGCCTAACAAGAGGTCGAGCTTAGCTTGAGTCGACCCTTCATAAGCTCCGGTGTAAACGTGATAAAAGCTTGAGGTCTCATTGGTTGACAAAAGTTTGACTCTTTGTTGTCGTAGACTGCTAATTACGGATTGTTTTAGAGGGACAGAGTTCGGGTGACGGGGTGAGCTTTTCAGTTTGTTTGTCTAGTTTCTAAATAAAATGCTACATTTAGCTTTATATGACTATTCAAATGATTCTTTTAATGTCACCGTTGTAGAAACTAAAGAGACCAAGTTTAGTTTAATCAAACACTCTAATACAACAAACATTTATCTTGTAAACATAAAAACGTAGCTTTTAAAACTCCGTTTAGTCTCGTGAGTGTAACTGAGCTCAGTATGTATGTGAACTCAAGCTCGTTTATTTAACGAGGTGCAAGTTAAATTTGAGTAGCAAAAGGGATAAATATAAGGGTGTATTGTGCCAAGTATATATAGAATAGGTAGTTAAAAGTAACATAGTAATTTCATTAGGCCTTATTTCCAAAACCCCCAAGTTACATCACCACAATTCACATTTCTCCAAGCGATCAAAATCATGGCGGTTAATCTTACTCCCGGAGCAATAGAGAAGATATCGACCAGTAAATGTAAAGAGAATGATGTTAAACCGGTGGTTCAACTGTTTTCTATTGGTTATCAGACAAGTAGCATAGATGACAAGCAATGGTACTTAGTTTTGTTATCTGATGGTTCTTTTACCTGGGTTGGTGCCATTGCTTATGACATTTTTGTTTCAAACAAGTTGCAGAAAGGTTCCATTGTTCAGCTGACCAAATATCAACTTCTTAATGATGGGTATGTATTTGTTAATTCCTTTTTAATTGTTGAAATAGAATAATGATAGGATGCTGCATATTTTTAACTACTACGTAGTAACCTTTTTTTTCTTTTAACTTGCTTGATGTACTAGTATGAGTTAAATTTTGGTCATTCACATAATGATGTCTGCTTTCCAATTATTTTGTGCAGAGATATTTTAATTGTCGACCTAAACGTGATTCGTGGCAAATGTGATATCATAGGTGATCCAAAACGACTCGAGCATAACGAGACCCCTTTAATGGAAGAATCTGTACCCCCAGTTTCTGATCATGACCATGCTGATCCTGATCTGAATGAAGATGACGTTGATGATAACCATCTCCAAAATAACGATTTTGGCACCATCTCTCTCTTTTCATTTCCCTCACTTTGTAATTTCATTTCTTCTAGGGCTGGTTCCAAAACCCCCAAATCAAATGACCGCAATTCACAATCAATATTTCATCCTGTCAAAACAATGGCGGCAAATCTTACTCCAGGAGCAATAACAAAGATATCAAGCGGTGAATGCTCACCGACTGATATAAAACCAGTGGTTCAGGTGTTAAATATTCATAAACTTTTTAGTGACGGTGAAAAGAAGGAAAGGTACTTTGTTGAGTTATCTGATGGTTTAGTTAGTGTTGGTGGGATGATTGCTGCTCATCTCAATGACTTGGTTACATCAAATCAGTTGCATAAAGGCTCTGTTGTTCAGTTGAATGAATTTGTTTGCACTGCTCTGCGTGGCCGCTCGTACGTGTTTTTATCTCTTATTTATAGTTTAGGGTAAATGGCATAGTAGTGTATATTAGGGAAATTTGATAAGTTTTAGAAATTACAGAAATAGCCACATATTTTAAAATTTACACTACAATTTTTTTCGCTAGAAGGGCACATGCCCACTCTGCCCCCTCATGTCGCCGCCCTTTCATTCAACTTTACCAATATTATTATTATATTAACGGGTTAATAGATGAGGTTTTCCCGGTTTAGATTTTCCGGGGAGGGCCAGGATATCCCTGTGACCGTTTACACCCTTTCTGTGGCCAACACCAAAGTAGAGAGTATTGAATCCTTTCCCGTGCGTAAATATTTATATCTCTTACTTATTTTTAGGGTAAATTGCATCATAGCATTATCAACTTTACTAAAATATAGAACTTGAGGAAAAAAAAAAAAAAAAAAAACTCGCCTTTTAGCGTGTGTATTCCGACCCTCTAAAATTGTCTTTACCTAACATTTCTGCTGTTTGTAGTCAAACTACACACAAGACATAAGAACAAATTAATTGCATACAATATATGAGATTGTTCAGTTGAGTACATACAAATGTCTGTTTGTAGCTCAATACGAATATCGGCAGTGTTGAACAACTTATCCCTATAATTACATTTGTGATTGATAGATACCTGCTTATCTTTGATATTGTATTACAAACCGAAACAATCAGTTCAGCTTTACTTGTTAAATTGAACATAGGTAGATATTGTATTACAAACTGAAACAATCAGTTCTGCTTAAGATGAGGTAATAGAATTAGTAAATGCCAAATTTGCAACTTAATTTATGTATGTTTTGCAAGTCTGAATTTGCAACTTAATCTTATGTTTGTGTATCAAGATTGATAGATACCTTTTCCAATTTTTATGTGCAGTATTGTTGTAGTCATCGAAGTCCATGTGATACTTACCAAATGTGATATTATTGGTGATCCAAAACCATACTCTCATAACAAGACCTCTTCGAATGAAAAACCTACATCGGTAGTTGATACAGGGCTTTCTAACCAAAAAGAAGATCATGCTGATGTCGATCCTAAACAACCCCTGACTTCAGAACAAAAGTGTTCTCAAACTCAAAGCACAAAACGAAAGCGTCAATCAAGTAATCAAAAAATCTTGGCAGCTGCAAAAGATATTCCTAAAGTTGCAACTATGATGATGGAGAAAAAAGAAGAAGATGACATGGGTGCTTGCTTTGAGAAGTTGGAGAATATTGGTTGGGGAACAGAAGATCCGTTGTACGACACCGCACTTTTGCTTTTTGGTGAAAGTGCTGATTATAGGAAACTTTGGTTGCTTTTGAAGCTGGAAAGTTGTGGGAAATGGGTTAAGAATGCTGGAAGTAAGTTTGGACTACTGGGTTGATAAGAAGAAAAGGTAGAGTATCTGTTTTTTTGTGAATCAATGTTATGTTTTTCTTTCGTCTAGAGGTTTAACCACTTTGCTATGTTCTTCGAGACGATAATTCCACAACTGTTGCATCTAAAAACTTTGTTATGTTCTAGAGTTAGGAAGAATGCGCAGGTTGATCTTAATTTTTTTTCCTGATGTATGATGTGCAGTGATCAAATTCACTTCAATTCTTGTTTCCATTATTATATCTTTAGTATATATCATGCTATCAAGACTTGCATGATCCTGATGAATTCCCTTTTTTTCTGCAAAGTCTGTTTGGAGGAATACCGCTTCTTTATCTATTACCAGGGATTGTGTCACTGGGACGGATTAATGAAATATTATATTCCAATTAACAGGTGAAACATAGGGACATCTAAGAAGCTTTGATTTGATCCAATGAAACCCCATCCAACCCATTTATATGATCCACTGGGTCAAGAAATATGATAAGTCAATTTATTATATTTGATAAACCAATTCTGAGAAAATATACTGTGAAAATTACAGCAGAATTCTACCATGAGATAAAACCAATTTTTATATAAGGGTTGAAACGACTGATAAGAGCTCAATGCCAAGCTTTTATAAGCTTGACTTGAACTAGAACTTGATATAAGCTTGAGCTCGAGTTGTTTGATAACATTAGGACGCTTTTTGTCTTAGTACTGGACGTATTACTGGTTGTTTTAAGGCGAGAAACGTTAGGGTTTTATGATTTGTTTGTTAATGGTTTCTAAGTTTTGAATATTAATATGGCTTTATACGACTACGCAAATCAGTCCGTCTTCTCATGTCATATTACATAAACTAGGGAATTGAAATTTAGTTCTCTTAAAGACACTATTACACGAAAAGTTATTATTTCTTTTAGTACTAAAAGCTCGTTTGTCTCTTGAGAATGCTCAAGCTTGTTTGTCACTTACGCTCCTAGTTGACATCATCATACCAAAAAGACGTGATAAGTTTATTCTTTTAAACACAACACGGGAACTAACAAACTTAGGATTGATGTTAAACGGTTATATATGCAAATGCCCCTTTTTTAAATAGAATATAAATATTATTTTTGAAAAGTACTAAATTTTAATTTTAATTTGTCTGGTAATGTTAAACATTGTGTAACCTCGCGCGAACCTAATCGAGCTCATAAGCGTAGCTCAAGTGCGTGCATAGAACAATTTGACTTGGCTCAAGCTCAAGTTTTTGCCTCTTTGTTAAATGACCCTTCAAAATTTGACTCGGCTCAAGGTCAAGTATTGTCCTTTGGTTAAATAATTGTTCAAAATTTTCACAATATTAGAATAAAATTTAAATTTAAATGATTTATTTAGTGAAAATAAAGTTTGAGCGGATTTAATGAACATTAATAAAAATTTAAACTTTTTTTTAAGTAAAATACAGTTTGAGTGACTTAAGTGGTATAAGGTTGGTCCCAAAGGAGCCCAATGAGGGATCGACAAGGGGAGGTCACGAAACAAGATGGTTGGGCTCACGTTCAGAAGAAGAAAAGCGAGAGACAAAAGGTGATCCTTTCACCTTTCGGGTTCCGTGCCCTTCAAATATTTTTATTGATTTTTTTTTTTTTTTTTAGAGTATTTAATGGGGTATTTTAATAAATAACTAAATGTGTTTAAAGGTGGAGTGATGTGAGATGGTCGGGAGTGAAAAGTGATATGGTGGTGAAGGAGAGAGAAAGTTGATGTGACGATGAGGTGGAAGGTGAAGTGATGTGAGGGTTGAGAGTAGCCTAATATTAACCCGAATTACATAATTTATATTTTGAAATTATAATTATATAGATTTTTAGTCAAAGAAAAATATTTTAAGCTTAAAAATTGTTTTTGTTTATATTAGGAAAAAATTTAATGGTCTTTTTATGTATATAAATATATAAAAAAATAATTTTTTTTTTGGTTTTGTTAACAACAACCCTATGGGTTGTTGTGATTAAGGTTACCTTAATTGAAAAATAAAAAATTAATTAACATCAAACATTCTATTTATAACGACACATTCCATAATTACAATCGTTAAATATGTATAAATATAGAAACAACTAGTTCATTAAATGCTATTTTACATATATGATAAGGCTTAATCACAACCTCATGGGTTGTGGTTAACAAAACCCGTTTTTTATATATGAATTCGGTTTTCGGTTCGGTTCGGTTTACATTTTTCCAAAATTATATCCGAACCGAAAACCGAATATCTAATTCGGTTCAGCTACACATTCAGTTCGATTTTTTTCGGTTCGGTTCAATTCGGTTTTGGTTTTTAGTTTTTGGTTCCTGTGAGTATTACCCGTATTATGAACATCCTTATTAAAATTTGGTTATTATTTCATGAAAAAAAAAATGGATTTCCAAAATTTGTCTTTCAGGTTTAATAAAGATAATGATTTTCATTGGTTTCACTAAGTTGTAAACGAGTCGAACTTTTGCAATGCTTGACTCAGCTCGATAGCTTGGTGAGCGCGCTCGTGCTCAGCTCGAAAAAGTTTTAAATTGGTTCGAGCTTTCCATTTACTTGTCATTATTTTTTGTAAAAACAACAAAAATTGAACTAAAGATAATAGTTAAATTCGGTTCAAGCTCGATTTGAAAATTTTGATACATTAATAAATAAGTATTTACACTTATATTATTTACATATACGCCATCCCCAACTTATATTAGAACGAATAGGAACATCCCATAGACTACGACCTTTTAGTTTATATGAATGATCCAACGTACCCATAACGACTCTTTATTAGCTAAAATCTTCCAAACGTTCGCCGCCATTAAACCCATATCAAAGTCTCTAAACGCCTAATACCCAAACCACCTTTTAGTTTTGAAATACATGTAATTCTCCCTATATATTATATATATATATAAACATAATCACATAAAAAATCGAAAAGCTCGACAATAACTTGGATCGAGCGTGTATATAAGTTCGAGATCGACTCATTAAACATTTCAAACTCACTTGTTGGGCTAGAGCTCGAGCTCGAGGCTCGATAAAACTGAGCTTAAGTCAAGTTCAAGCTCAAGTTACTCGATAAAAGCTCGACTCGTTTACACGCCACATCTCATCTTATAAAAAGAGAAGTACAATGGTTTGTTTTAGCAAGTCTATATAGAATAGGTAGTTAGAAGTTAAATTTTGGCACATCTTCGTGTCTCTTTTCATTTCCCTCACTTTTTCAATTCCATCACTTTTTATTTCATTATTCTAGGGCTAGCTTGTTTCCAAAAAAATCCCAAATTAAATTTCACAGAACCAAAATAATGGGGGTACATCTAACTCCAGGAGCATTACCGAAGCTAATGACGGGTAAATGTACCACGGATGATCTTTATAAACCGGTGGTTCAAGTGATTGATATTGATAGTCGTCTGATACGTTCTAAAGATGACAAGCAATGGTACTCGCTTATGTTATCTGATGGTTCTTTCTCCCAGATTGGTTGGATTCCTGGTGAGATTATTATATCAAAGAATTTGCAGAAAGGTTCCATTGTTCGATTGTTTTGGTTTCGTCTCAGACTTAAAATTAGGTACGTGTTATTTTTTATACATATATCCTTTTAATTGTTAGAAAAACCCTTGTTTAGAATTATTATAAGAGGGTGTTTCGATAACCTTATTTATTGCTTGAAGACCATGAGGTTTACGCGTGAAACCCCTTACGGCCAAGCCACCACTGCTCGTTAAAAAATAATGAAAGTTTAATTCTAGTATTTATTAATTTTGTTAAAAAATGAATTTACTGGTTGGTTTCGTGCACCACTACATGGGTTTGGTGGTGGGTTTGGTAATGTGGAGGCGGTGCGTCTGGTGGCCACTAGACATCAATGTAATGGTCACCCTACCCACCACCGCCACCTTAACTTTCACTCCCTTCACCAAACCAAGTCCATTTTGACATCACCAAGCGTGGCCTTAGAGCTTTGTAATGGTAGCCATGTGCGTGGTTGAAACCTTACTACACTTAGCTATTTCCTGTTAGAAACTCGAAGGCCTTTTAGGCTTATATTTGATGAAGAGGTTGTAAGTGAAATTTAGGAAGAGAGGAATACTTGTGAAAGGTATGGAATATTATTGATTGCTTAAGCTTTTCTTGATTTGCTTCATTACAAATGCATCACCACAACACCTATTTATACTACTCCATGGAATGTTCTAGAGATGAGATATTTCCATGGATATTCTACTACGATCTAGATACTTCCTACATCATCTTGATTATTCCTAATACATCATCATCCTTATCCTAGTTCTAGATATTTCTATAACATTTAGCAACAATATTCTAGACATATCTATGGATATTTTCTAGGATTATTCTTTGTCGTTCTAGAAGCTTCCATACCATTCTACGACTTTCTAGAAGCTTCCACTATATGGGCTCGGACTAAATCAAGTTTACGATCCAACACCCCTTTAAACTTGATTTACCGACTCAAGCATCGTTCGTTGTCTTGAAAAATCTTTCTCGTTGATCGGCTTGGTGAGGATATCGCAACTTGGTTTCGGACCTCGTATGTATCACTTGGACATCTTTCCTTGCAATGCACTCTCGAATAAAGTGATAACGAGTGTTGATATGCTTACTTCGATCATGGTATCTGGATTTTTAGCTAAGTCAATGGCGACTTGTTATCCACATAGATCTCGATCGCATCTTCTTGTTCCATGTGTAGCTCCTTTAGCATACTTCTAAGCCAAATGCGTGACATACACATGATGTTGCACTCACGTACTCCGCTTCACAACTAGACAAAGTAACAATAGGTTGCTTCTTTGAAGACCATGTAAAAGCATTGTTACCTAGGAAGAATATGAATCTGTTGTACTTCTTCCATCGTCTTTGTCTCCGGCCAGATCACATCGTCGCTATATCCAACCGACTTTAAGTCTTCACTTGTTGAATAAAACATTCCGTAGTCTACGGTACCTTTGATATAACGGAGGATCCTCTTTGCAATCTCCAAATGCTTTGTCGTAGGCTCTTCCATGAAACGACTAATTAAACCAACCGCAAAGAGTATGTCGGGTCTTGTACATGTCAAATAGCGAGACTTCCAACGAGACTCTTGAATTGAGTTGAGTCTACCGCTTCTCCTCCGTCATGCTTAGAAGGCTTTGCCTTATGTTCTATGGGGGTGCCAACTGGATTGCACTTATCCATGCCAAACTTCTTTAATATATCCTTGGCATATCCTTCTTGACTTATGAAAATTCCATCATCCGTCTGCTTCACCTCAATACCAAGATAATAAGACATAAGTCCTATGTCTGTCATCTCGAACTCTTTCGTCATTGAATTCTTGAGCTCATCAATCATACTCGAGAGTTTCTGTAAAGATCAAATCATCCACGTACAAGCGAATGAGCGGTATACTTCCATTTGCAAATTTCACGTAAAGTGCATATTCACTTAGGCATTTAGTAAAACCATGTTCTTGGAAATACTTGTCAATTCTAGTATTCCAAGCACGTGGTGCCTGCTTTAGACCATATAAGGCCTTCTTCAACCTTAGCACTTTACCTTCTTGCCCTTTGGCAACATATCCCTCTGGTTGCTCCACATAAACTTCTTCTTCAAGAAGTCCATTTAGAAATGCAGACTTTACATCCATTTGGTGGATTTTCCACCTATATTGAGCAAAGAATAGCAATAATCATTCTAATAGTTTCTAAGCGAGCAACAGGAGCAAATACCTCTTCGTAGTCGATACCATGCTTGTTTGTAACCTTTTGCCACAAGTCTTGCCTTGTACTTTTCCACTTCGCCTTTGGCGTTTTCTTGGTCTTGTATACCCACTTGACTCCAATAGCCTTTTGGCCTTTCGGAAGGTCGTCAACTCCCACGTATCATTCTTCACTATTGACTTTATCTCCTCGTCCATGGCTTGTCTCCATTTCTTGCTTTTATAGCCTCCTCAAAACTAAAGTTTCACAATCAACGTATAGACAAGTAAGGGATATTTAAATCGGTTACCTCGTGAGAGCTCCTGCAAACTTCTTGTCTTGGTTCTCCTTCACTTGAACTTGAAGGTGATTCTTGGGTCGGAGTTGGACTTTGAGGTTCTTGGACTTCTTCACTTGATTCACCCGTCTCTTCTTCATTAGTCATAGGAAGAAAGTCATACCTTTCATTTTCCTTGATGCTCCAATCCCATGTTTCTTCTTCATCGAAATCTACGTCTCTACTCACTACCACCTTCCTTGTGAGTGGATTATAGAGCTTATAACCTTTCGACTGCTTGTCGTAGCCAACAAACACATGCTTCTCACTTCTATCATCAAGCTTTAATCGCCTTTGGCTTGGAACGTGGACATATGCTATGCTTCCGAATACTCTTAGGTGAGAGACGGTAGGCTTCATCCCATTCCATGCTTCTTGTGGAGTCTTGTTATCTAAACTCTTTGACGGACACGGTTCAATAGATATCTTGCACAATCAACCGCCTCGCCCAAAACTCCTTTGGCATCTTCTTACTTTTCAACATGCTTGGACCATATTGAGAATGGTTCTATTCTTTCTCTCCACCACTCCATTTTGTTGTGGGAGTAAGGAGCCGTTAGAAATCTCCGGATCCCATTATCCTCACAAAATTTGTTAAATTCTTTTGATAAAAATTCTCCACCTCTATCGGATCTCATGGATTTAATTTTAAACCTTTCTCCTTTTCAACCATAGTTTTAAATGTTTTAAAAGTTTCAAAAGCTTGGGATTTTCTTTTAGAAAATATACCCAAGTTTTTCTTGAAAATCATCAATAAAGAGCATAAAGTAAAGATTCTTACTATAAGAGGGTGGAGTAATGGGACCGCACAAATCTGTGTGAATTAGTTGTAAAGGCTCCTTAGCTCTTGATGTTGCTTCTTTCGGAATGAACTCCTAGCATGCTTCCCAAGAAGGCATCCTTCACGATTGATTGGGATGATCAATTTGATCTAACCCTTTCACCATTCCCTTTAAGGATAATAACTTTAAGTCACCAAAGTTTAAGTGCCGTATCTCATGTGCCAAAGCCACGAATGATCCTTCAAACAACTCTTTAAGCACTTAGCTTCATCATGTTGAATGTTTAGAAGGAACATTCGATTTTTGGTCATAGGCACTTTGCTATGACCTTTCCTTCGGGACTCCTTATTGTAGCACTACGATCCTTGAAATGAATATCGTAATTTTCTCTAAAAGTTGTCCCACGCTTAAAATATTACTTTTAAGATTGGGCACATTGTATACATCCGAAATATATTGGTGACTTCCATCTTTAGCTCGGATAAGTATCTTACCTTTTCCTTTCACGGTGCCTTTGATTCGTCTCCAAAGGTGGCGTTACCTTTACTTTCTTCCATCTCCACGAACAAGTCTTCTTCACCCGTCATATGGTTACTTGCGGTGGAATCTATATGCCATGGCTCTATCCTCTCTTCTTGTTCGTCATGTCTTGCCATTAGCAAGGTAAGCTCATCTCCGTCTTCACCTCCACAAGATTAGCTTTTCTTCCACTTGTCTTGAGCTAGTACACTCATTGGCATAATGACCATATTTACGGTTGTAGCATTGTATTTGAGGCTTACCTCCTCTTTGAGATTGAAAGCCTCCCACGACCTCTTCGATATGAAGACCATTGGTTTTCATCCTCATTGTTGACATCTTCTCTTCCTCTTCCTCGCCCCTCGTACCGAAACCACCACGACCTCGAAAAGTACCGCGTCCTCGTCCTTGCTCCTTTCCATGTAGAAAGTTCTTTTCTCTTTCTTTGAAAGAGACCTTTGAGTATAAAGCTTGCTCCAAGGGTTCTTTCCCCCTTCTTTTCTTCAACTTCTCTTCATGAGCTTGTAAAGATCCCATGAGTTGATCAATGGTCATAGAGTCTATGTCTTTTGACTCCTCTATGGCCACGACAATGTAATCAAAGCTTGGTGGCAAAGAGCGAAGAATCTTTTCTATCACCCTTGTGTCACTCAAGCTTTCACCATTTCTCTTCATTTCATTTGAAATGGTCAAGACACGAGTGAAATAATCCGAAATGGTTTGATTCCTCCATTGGAGTTTTGAACTCTCCTCTAAGAGTTTGAAGACGTACCTTTTCACCTTGTCGATTCCTTTGAAAGCATTTTGAAGGATCTCCACGCTTCCTTGGAAGTAGTTGCGTTTGCAACTTTCTCAAACATCGCATCATCAAGACATTGATAGATGAGTGTAAAACACTTTGATCCTTCTTTCTTGCTTTTGCAACTCCACCCTTTGGGCGGCATTCAAGGAACTTTCATCATCTACTTTCTCAACACCTTTCTCTACAATCTCCCATACATCATGTGAACCGAGTAACGCCTTCATTCGAATGCACCAACTACCATAGTTGTCTTTGGTAAGACGAGGGTATTGGAACAAATTCATCATGCTTGACATCGTGATCTTCTTGCTCTGATACCAAATTTGTTAGAAACTCGAAGGCCTTTTAGGCTTATATTTGATGAAGAGGTTGTAAGTGAAATTTAGGAAGAGAGGAATACTTGTGAAAGGTATGGAATATTATTGATTGCTTAAGCTTTTCTTGATTTGCTTCATTACAAATGCATCACCACAACACCTATTTATACTACTCCATGGAATGTTCTAGAGATGAGATATTTCCATGGATATTCTACTACGATCTAGATACTTCCTACATCATCTTGATTATTCCTAATACATCATCATCCTTATCCTAGTTCTAGATATTTCTATAACATTTAGCAACAATATTCTAGACATATCTATGGATATTTTCTAGGATTATTCTTTGTCGTTCTAGAAGCTTCCATACCATTCTACGACTTTCTAGAAGCTTCCACTATATGGGCTCGGACTAAATCAAGTTTACGATCCAACATTTCCGACCCTTTTCCCTTGCCCTAATCACCCCAAATGTGTACCTCATGAAATTCTTACCCAACATAATATCACACGGTAACATTTTCTTTCTACTTGCTTAGATATACTCTCATGAGACAAAATTTTGGTGTTGTGTGCACTTTTGTGCCTTGGTCATTCGCATAGTCAGGTCTGCTTATCTTCTAATTATTTTTTTGCAGTTTTATATATGTTTACGACATGCATGTGATACGTAGCAACTGTGATATTATAGGTGATCCAAAACCACTCCCTTATAACGAGAACCCTTTAATGGAAAAATCTGTACTCCCAATTTCAGATCATGAATGTGCTGATTGTGATCTGAAAGAAGAACCACTAGCTTTAAAGCAAAGCCAATCGGATTCAACACAAAATTGCTCTTCTCATTCTCTAACTCAAAGCAAAAAACGAAAATGTCAATCAAGCAATGATAACAAATCAGCCGTTGTAAAAGACATTTCTAAAATTGTGAGAACGATGATGGAGAAAAATAAAGAAGATGGTGTTGATGCTTGCTATAAAAAGTTGGAGAAACTTGAGGAAGATGTTTCTAAGATGACGAAATTGATGATGGAGAAAAGTAAAGAAGTTGATGCGGGCTTTAAAAAGTTCGAGACCCTTGAAGAAGGTGTTTCTAAGATGACGAAATTGATGATGGAGAAAAATAAAGAAGATGATGTAGGTTCTTGCTTTAAAAAGTTGAAGGCACTTGGAGAAGATGTTTCTGAAATGCCGAGAATGATGATGAAGATATGTAAAGAAGATGATATGAGCGCTTCTATTAAAAAGTTAGAGAAAATTGGATGGGGTGCACAAGACCCGATGTACGACACTGCACTTTTTTTGTTTGGTCAAAGTGCGGATTATAGGAAACTTTGGTTGCACTTGAAGCCCGAGAGTTGTGGGAATTGGGTTAAGAATGTTGGAAGTATGTTTGGATTATTGGATTGATGAAAAGAAAAGGTATAGTTTATGTTTGTGTCGTCTGATGTTCTGTTTATGTTTTGTTTAAAAGGTAGGTAAACCATGTTGTTATGTTTTAGGTTAGGAATTATGTATGCATGAAGTATGACGTGCAATGATAAACTTTTGCTAGAAAGCTTCTTATGTTTTGAATTATATATTTAACAGCAGATGAAATCAGAAGTTATGTTACAGCTCGATTCATGAATTGACAGCTATGCAATCAACTTCAATTTCACATCAGCAGTTTGATTGTTGTTATATGACTGAGTTTATAAGCATGAACTGACAGCTATGTAATCAACATTGTTTTAGATGTTATATTGCTGTGTTTTCTGGTGTCACCGTTCATTCTTAGTAACTAGGAAGAATGGTGACCATATGAGGTAACTTTTGTTAGGTGGAAGATCAACACTTCAAATCATGTATGGCTCTACCGGTTCCTAAAATTAGCTATGGTAAGGTTATAACAGTAAGCCATTAGGGATCATACCCTTGAGCTAGCTGTTTGGCGTACCCTTTCTTTATCTATGTCCGGGGTGTGTCATTCGTAGACTGAAATTTGGGTCATGTCCCATGTTTTAAAATGGGCATATCAATCGGTTGGTCTTGTTATAGAATCTGAACATGTTTGATCTAGTGGCTCAAAAATCTTGATAATCAAATCTATTATATTCGATTATCAAATTCATATAAAAATAATAAAAAAATTTATTGCAAAATTTTTCCATTTGTGATACACAAATTTACATAAGGCTCAAAACGGTTGATAAGAACTCATCTTCAGCCAACTCATTTTTTGTGCTCGAACTCCAACATTGATAGAAGTTTGATATAAATCTTATAAGAAGCTTGTTATTTCATGTAAACAAAAGACTGGAACTAGAATGGGCATATCAATGGGCCAGGTTTCAGCTATATATCTTTAATCTTGATTGTGTTGGACTCGTTTATTTGATCCATTGGGCCAGAACTTGAGAATCAAATTAATAAAAAAATGAAAAATATTAAGTTGCAACAAAATTCTATCGTAAGTCAAAAACCGTTTGCATAAAGCTCAAAATGCTCGACGATAAGATCTAGAGTCGAGCCTCAATAAGATCCAACACAAACTTGATAAAAGCTCGAGCTCAAATTACTTGATAACAGTTTGGCTTTTTGTAGTCCTATTTAAGAGTTTTTGCAAACCAGCTTCAAGATGATCTCGTATTTTTAAGGTTTCAAAAAATTCTAAGGTTCAAAGTTGTTGGGTGAACATCTTGAAATGGTCAAGGAAGAGTCTGAAAACATTTACGGGAATACCTGTTAAGCTGCATACATCAAAGTTTAACACTCAAATTCTCCGAATAACTTGCAGAAATATACTTTTCCGTTTTAGTTAAGGTCATTCCGAAGGATAGTTATTGGGAGTCACTGGATATGGTTTATTTTTTAATTTTTTAAGTCTAACACCAATCAAGTATAAATAATAAATCTGGCATTATATGTCTACTCACGTTAGTATTTCATTTTATGTCCTCTTACATAAACTATAAGAACTAGATTAAGCTTTTATCAAACACATAGTACAATTAACTGTTATTTTCATTTAAATTTAGTTCTAAAAGCTCGTCTAGTCTCGGAGCATAATTTAAAGCAGCTCAACTTGTTTAGACTCACAATTGAAATAATTACTAGTACCTTTGCTAAAAAGAACAAGAGAAGGAATACAAGGTCCATTTCAGCTACTTTTTATACTAACATATAGTTCAAAGTAACATTTTCACCGAACCAGTTTAGTTCCCATCACAATTTAGGGCCCGTTTGGTATGGGGTGTAGGATTTGAGATTGTGAGTAGGAGTGAAAAACATTGTTTGGTTGAATTTCTTAATTTAAAAATTGAGACTCATTGCCATATTTAAGGACATGTACAAAACCCCACGACCCACCCTATCTTTATATACTTTACATTTATTTGTGGGCCCATGTCATATCTTTCTCTCTTTCTCTCTCTTTATTTCTTTTTTCTTTATATTGTAAAATTATTTTTTTTATTTAAATTTTTATCTCTCATCATTTAATTAAAACCTATATTAAATCTAAATACGAATCTAAATCTAAATTTAAATCTTAATCCAAATCCAAATTCAAATATTAAACCCATCTACAAACCAAACGGACCTTTATCTTTTTTGTTGGGAATTGTTGCCAAAAGCCCAAGTCACATCACAGAGCAACAATCTTATCTTATTTCAAGGACTAGTTTCTTTTATTAGGAAAGAAACACTAATTAAAACCATAACAATTTTCAATTTCATTACCATCAAATTAATGGCTGTAAATCTTACTTTATCATAAGGTTTTCAAAATTGAGATCATACTTAGGATTGTTTTCATCTTCGCAAGATTAGATTGGATCTTAAAATGTACTATAGTGTCATATTCTTAATCAGCATTGTAAAATTATGCAAATCTATATGTTATTATATATCATATATCATGAAAATGTATGTCAAATTTGTGATTATGACGTGTTTGATATAATTAGTCTCTTGTTTTTATATTGGGTTATTAACATAAAAAAGCATCATACTTGCCACTTTTTGTCATTGTATGTTGCGTACTTTTTTTTTCTCAACTTGACACCAACCTTTTAAAACCGTGCTATTGTGTGTACTTTGTGACCATTTTACCCTTACTTTTTTCAAAATTTGAAGAGTAAAATGGTCATTTTCATGGCTGAAATAGTCGCAAAGTACACACAATAGCACGAATTTAAAAGGTTGGTGTCAAGATAAAAAAAAAATACGCAACATACAATGACAAAAAGTGATAAGTATGATGCTTCTTTATGCTAATAACCCTTTTATATTCTACAAAACTTAGTATACAAATTTGTTGTTTTTTAAATTGTGGTTCAAGAAAAGTAAGATCGGATCGATCGAGATCTTAAGACAATATGGTGAAAATCAGGTTTCTATCTCGCAAAGATCCTACGTAAGATTATGATCGTTTTTACGTTGTAGTATCGTAAAATCGTAATATCTTAGATTAGGATTGGGGTCTTCACAACATGCTTAATACGCAATAAGAACGATAATGATCGATACATTACATGTAACTGGAGTAATAGTAACTGGTGGTTCAAGTGGATAACATATATTTATAGTACCTCGATACATTTAGTCATATAAACTAAGATAACTTCACTCAAGCATGTTTGTTTAAGCTTATTTACGCGGCTTATAAGATTCTTAATTTATATCATTAAAATAAGTTGAATCAACTGCTTTGGTAAACTTGTATACTTAGGCTTATTAGTTTATTTAAAGAGGTTTTGCTAAGTAAAAGATTTGTGAGCTTTGTGTTAATAGTGTTATAAAGAGAGACTTTATTACCCTCATATAATAATCAAGAAGTTTAGATGTTTATATGCCATTATCATCTTACCTCTATTTATAACAAGCTAATCTAAAACTAACCATGAGTGTATAAGCCAATTGTTTATATGGCTTATGAAATATAAGTCTAAACCCCCAAAATAGTAAATTTGGTTTTATATGACTACTCAAATGAGTTTTTCTTTACATAAACTACAAGGATTAGATTCATCATTTATCAAACACATTATAGAACAAACGTATATCTTCTAAAGTTAGTTCCAAAAGCTCCTTTAGGGTGCGTTTGTTATGACAAATTTAGTATTAGGATTTTGGTTTGAGATGAAAACAATCGTTTAGTGCAGGGGGCGGGTGTGGGATCGGTAGTGATGGTCAAAAATCTGGATTCTACAAAAGTCATGTACTAGCTCTGGTTTTATTATTTTCTATGACACAAGGGCCTTTATTGATTCTCAACCTCTCCTTCCAAATAAACTATTTATTTAAAGAGTAAACTACACCATTCGTCCTTGTGGTATACGTTGACCATCAAGTTTCGTCATTTGACCAAAAAAATTGCACCGTTCGTCCTTAAATGCGAAACGTTATTCAGCGTTAGTCCTTCGCTCTAACGGCAATAACTAACATCCGTTAAATCCTCCCATGTGACATCCACATGAGGGTATTTTGGTCTTTTTAAACCTCTTCTTAACATCTTCTTCCTCCTTTCATCTTGAACCATCACCACCCACTACCATCTTCTTCCATTCATCATCCTTTTAAAACCACAAACAACTCCATATCAAACCCAAATCTCTATGACTCTAATCTACCTTTTTCTTTTACACAATCTCTAACACCACTACACCAGACGTCACTCACACTGTTCAACCTCTCACACAAATATAAACACTTGTACATAAACACAAAAACGTGCACTAACACCAATCTAAAACCCAGAGTCAAGCCATCCTACCACCGTCGCCATCCAGAACTGGTGTTGGGTGGTTCTTGTGGGTAGTTTGGCGGCAGCAAGCACCGGTGGTGGTTTGGCGACAACAGGTAGTGGTGGTGACAGGTGGTTTGATCGGATATGTAGTGGTGGTTGGTTGGTCGGTTGTTTGATTAGATCGGATATGCACTCTCTTAATATTTTCATGTAATTATACAGTATTTATAAAGTTATAGTTTTAAGTGAGCGTGTTTCCAGGTCGATTTTTAAAGGTTCAAGGGTTGTGTTTCTTTTGTTCTTGAAACTAGACCATGAGAGTTAAAGGTTAAGTGTTGGTGGTATAGCAACTTTTGGCGAGTTAAATGAGATCTATATTCTTAATGGTTGATGGATCGATGATATTCTTTGGCGGAGTATGTTTCTTGTTGTTTCTCTTCGTAGCTAGTTCAGAATCGAGTTGGTCATTCTAGCTGTGTTGGATCTATCTTTAACTTCAAAAAAGAACTCTGGTCTTAAATGGTCAAATACTTTTCTTGAGTTGATTCCAACCAACTTTCAAGCACTTCACTTTCGTAGTCATTTGAGAGAGGTGGCTAGTCATCTCCTTAGTTTCCTAGTGTCTCTTTTCTTAGTTTATTTCCATAGTTAATATGTCAATATGTTTTTTGTACTTTCCCACAAGACTAACATTTGGTGGTTTTGAAAATGTTTTTTTTTCGTTTAATTTTCTATGTAATAAAAGTATCCTGTGTTTGAGGTTTTGTTCTCGCATAAAAGGCATAGATTTTTGCAATATTGTTTCGCTGCTCAGCGGCTGACCATTAGGCATTGTCCTACATAGCCTGAACTTGGATGTCATTAGATCTGGTTGGTGAGAGTAATGGTGTACAATAGTGGTGGTGGTGGTGGGTGAACATGAAGATGATAGGTGGTGATGGAAGATAAAGCATATGAAGATGATGAGACAATAAAGGAAGAAGACGAAGTTTTTGATAAAAAGACCAAAATACCCTCATGTGAGTATCATGTGTAGACATTTAACGAGCGTTAGTGTAGCCCGTTAGAGCGAATGACTAACGCTGAGTAACGTTTCGCAGTTAAGGACCAACGGTGCAATTTTTTTGGTCAAAGGACGAAACTTGATGGTCAACGTATACCACAAGGACGAATGGTGTAGTTTACTCTTATTTAAATAATATTTTGAATATAAAATAATTTTAAATATTTTTTCTCTCATACATCATATCCAAATCCATATCATAAACCCACCTACAAACCAAACGGGCCCTTAGTCTTGGAGAATGATTTAAAGTAGCTAGTCTCATATAAGCTCCTAATTCAAATCATTTTACTCCTGCCAAATAAATAAAAAAGAGTAATCAACTAATTATATTTTTTTATTTTATAAAAATATACTACACTTATTTTATAAAAAGAATTAATTTCATATTTCACCCTACTTTCATGATTAATTTCATATATACCCAAAGTGCAAGTATCTAATGCATAATGTACAATGTTTTTAATGCATGTTTGGGCATATTTGAAATTTCCAACTAAAAGGAATGGAGATATGAAATTGCCCCTTATAAAAATATACTACCGTAAAAAATGTAACAAATAATAGAAGTATCATTATTTAAAATTAAATGAGACTTACAAGCACACAATTAACTTAATGTTTTTTTTTTTTTTATGTTTAGTCCGCTTTCACACGTTTTAGTCCGTTTTTTTACAGTTCGTCTTTTCATATGTTAATCTCCACCATTTGATTAAAATAAATACATGATGAAGATTAATTCCTCAGTATATAATAAAAACTTAGTCTCTAAATAAACTTTTCTCATCTCTTTTAATTATAAACTGATCATAACAATCAATGTCCCTTTTTTATTATTCTTTTACAATTCATCATATAAATAAATTAATAGACAAAAAAAACACTCGTGAATATAATTGATGTTTCAAGCAGCTAAGTCTATCACTACATTAAAGGGTCCTAACTTTATTATGCCACAAATTACGAGCAAATGAAATTAACACACTTATCAATATTTATAACCTTTTTAATGCATTAATGGGTCTTAACTTTATTTAGGTCAAAGTGTGTATCTTTAAGTTAAAGTGTGTATGAAACTAATGATCTTTTTGAATTATATGGGTCATGGCATTAAATTATGTGATTAAAACAAACGTTTGATGTAAATAATGACAGAATAATATTAAGACTAAAATACACCGTTGGTCCCTAAACTTGGCACGGTGCATCATGATGAGACAAAACTCGCCATTTTCATCGTCGGGGGTCCCTATTTCAAGATTTTCACTCGCTACAAGTCCTTTGACCAAGTCAATGTCTGATTTTTGTTTTGTAGTCGAAGGTATTTTAGTACATACACATTTATACTTTTATAACACATTTATATTTTACCCCTTCATCTTTCATCCTCTTCATCATCTACCCAAATCATTCATCTCCCCAACATCATCATCTCCCCAACAATTATCCTGGAAAAAATCTATTGATGAACATCTGCACACCTTACCGTAACATAAAGAAGTTACAGTCTATATCTCACATACACTTAACTGTTTTCTATGAGACAACTTCACTTGCAAACAAAGAATTGCACTTTTCTAACTTTGAACCATATAGTTTATACTTTTCCTGATGCATAATTCACAATTGATATCATCGCAAATTTATTTTTTGCTATAGTTAAGAATCTGTACAACAAACAGCACGATAGCATAAACTACATACTAGAGAGAATTATCTTTCAGTTTTTTTTATATATTTTTGTACGATGGAACTCCGGACTCCATAAATCACCCTGCAAGACCCATGTTCCATGGAGCACTAGCTCTCCACGATAGTGGATTATATGGCTAGGGCGGCTGGCCACAAAGAGTTTGCAGCTAACCTAGGACCTCTTATCGGGACTTCTCAAGTCACAAGCCCTTAATACTAGGCTGCCCCCTTGAGGTTCGTGAATTATCTTTCTAGTTATCACAGTCATAATTTCATAGCAGCCTTCACATTCAAAGCATTAAACCAGTAAATTTAGACATATCTATGAACTAATCAAATTCTTATTTTTTTTACATTTAAGAACACTCCCAATCACTCGTTAAAACGCCTTGTCCACTTCCTATCCAAAAACATTTCATTTCATATAATCAAATAAACATTTCTAATAACCACAATCCCAAACACCAAAAAACAACTAAAAACACAATCTTTTACCTCCAGACCACCCGTTTTTCGACTCCGGTTCATTCGCCAACTCCGGTTCCTTATCCGACCAACCCGAAAACCCCTTCACCACCAAATTCCCAACTTTTTTCTTCCATCACTCACCCACACGTTCACATTATCCTTAAACCCATAGAAACACTTAATTTTATACTCTACTTTACAAAAACCAATCCGTTGAGCAACAACCGGTGAATAATTGTATTTTTTCCGGCCGGTTAACCGGAGCTGGTATGATGATGGTGACCTTATGGTGATTAATTGGGTCATGCTGTTTTGTATAAAATTTTAGGGTTGTGTGTGTGTTTTAATATGTTTTAGTGTGTGTGAATTTGGAGGTTTTACAGTGATTTAAGGGAGATGAGATGATGGTGTATATGAAAATCTCGAGTGCCTTATCAAAAGAGTATATAATAGATTTTCTTAGATATTGCTAGGGGTTTGTTGTGATTAGTGAGAGTTTTGAGTGGTTTGTGTAATTAGGTGAAAGCTAGAGGGAATAATGAGCAAAACCGAACGAGAACGAGACCGAGGGAATAATGTGCAGATGTTCATCAACAGATTTTTTCCAGGATGATTGTTGGGGAGATGATGATGTTGGGGAGATGAATGATTTGGGTAGATGATGAAGAGGATGAAAGATGAAGGGGTAAAATATAAATGTGTTTTAAAAGTATAAATGTGTATGGACTAAAATACCCTCGACTACAAAACAAAAATCAGACATTGACTTGGTCAAAGGACTTGTAGCGAGTGAAAACCTTGAAATAGAGACCCCCGACGATGAAAATGGCGAGTTTTGTCTCATCATGATGCACCGTGCCAAGTTTAGGGGCCAACGGTGTATTTTAGTCTAAAATTAAATTAAATGGGTCATGAAAAATACTAAAAAGATCATGATACCTTTTTTCGTTTCACAATGATACATAATTACCCGACAAAATTAGTAGATTGCCATTAATAACTCTTATTCATCTTATTCAAAAATCATAGCATTAATTACAAATTCAATTGTCAAAAATTCTTTCTATACTTTTTACCTAAAAACTCTTTTTACATTAACCATGCAGAATAGCAAATCCCATTTTATAATATCTTTATATTAAAGGAAAAAATCATACAATATTGTTTATAGAAAAAAAAACGATGATTGTTTCCAAATAATTACCCTTAATATTGGAGTAATGCTATTTAGACCTAATAATCAAACCTAAATACATGTTTAATGCATAAATCACTTGTACAATTGTATTATGTATTTTCTCTCTCCAAATTCCACAAATCATTTTTTTTAAATCAACCAATCAAATATTTAGATATATTTGTAGGCTTAATTAGTAGGCACAACAATCATTTTTCATACTTTATATCCAAAGAAAATGGATCTAGTAAGAAAAATAAATAAAATAAAAAGAGTAAGAAGTAGTCACATATTTTAAATATGGATGGAAAATTTGAAAGAAGATGCATCCACTTTTTTAGGTGCATTTAAATTGTGTGATTGTCATTTCTTTTTCATCATTCTCATTTTAATTAATTTTCTTATTTGATCATAACTCTCTATCGAAAACCTATATGTATTACTCCGTATAGGACAAAATTTGTAGTCAACCATGTCGTCAAGTACCATCATTTATAATTCAGGGTCCTAGAGCATCTAATGAACCAAGTTCAGGGTCCAAAAAATAAACTTTAACCCCTATATAAACGTTGTCCGTGCACTATTCTGTCTATTTATCCATCACCTACACCTTGTTTAGAAATTAGATCATATAGGTCGAGCTTAGTAAGTAGGCATTTCTGATTCATTTGGTTGGCTCTTGGGTGTTTTTCATTTCATTGAATAATTAGTAATTGCTTGTTTTTCATTTCATTGAACTAATTTATTTATTTTATATATATTTATAAATCGTTGATATATAAACCTTATAATTAATTTAATTATATTAATTAGTTTTTTTTTTTTTTTTTTTTTATTTTATTTTTTTTATTTTTTTTTGTCAATATAAGGCAATAGGTGGAAATCAGCGTTTTAATCTTAAATTTACACATAAGTTGGAAGGTGTACGTATGTGCGGATGATTTTTTTTATTTCTTTACATTAGACACAAATATTTTTAAAATCACTCCCGCTTTTTACCAAGTTTTTTTCTTTGTACTTTTGACACTTAAAATTTTATGTTTATTTTTCTTTTCTTGGCTATATATAAGAACGTTTTTTTTTAACTATTGTCAAATCCGAAATATTTGGGTTTTTTTAGTAAATATTTTAAAATAAAAATAATGATAAATAAATAAATATTACTACTTAATAAGAGAAAGTTGAGTTTTTTTTTTTTTTAAATGCAAAAGTCCCCCTTTGAAGTTTTGTTTTATTATATAAAAGATAGTTGTAGTTTGAGTAATCAAGGAATCGGGTTTGTTGGATTCAAGTTAATCATTTAAATGCACAAAATTTTTGATTCAGTATACACAAAGCTTATTTTATTAATGAATAATGGTTTCAAATGCATATCTAGAGGTCCAGAGCCACCATGCATAAATTCTTGACGTTCATGCATATTTACAAACTAGATAGCAATCTTAATTAATCACAAATTACTCATTTATTATCAAATATTTATAGATCATGAAGATTGTGAAGATCACTGTAAGAGATTCGACAATGGTGAAACCGGCAGAGGAGACACCGAGGAAGATAAAGCTGTGGAACTCTAACACTGACCTAGTGGCACCCAATGTTTACACAGCGAGTGTGTATTTCTACCGGCCAAATGGTGCTGCTAGTTACTTTGATACCAAAGTGATGAAAGAGGCTCTAAGCAAGGCTTTGGTTGCGTTTTACCCCATGGCAGGGCGATTGAAGGAAGATGAACATGGCCGGATTTTTATCAATTGTGAAGGACAAGGAGTTTTGTTCATGGAAGCGGAATCTAATAGTGTTGTTGATGATTTTGGTGATTTTGCACCAACAATGGAGTTCGAGAAACTTATCCCCAACGTTGATCAGTCACTAGGAGTCGGATGCAATCCTCTACTCGTCTTGCAGGTATTTCTTAGCGCATAATTTCAAACAACATAATTTCTCGATCTATTTTGCTAACAATGGTGATCAGTGAGTAGTCTAAATCGATTACTTAACGCGGTGTTCAAAAACTGAATATAAAAAATATGATACTTTATTTTCAACATTTCCAAATGTCGTGTTGTATGATAAATTATTTTTCTCTTTTTTCGCGAACATTTTCTTTAAGGCAATATATATTTTATAAATAATCACTAGAAGATGCTATGAAATTATATCGACACTAGAAAAATACATCTTAACCCAACAATCTTAAATACTTTTTGTTTTTCATAATCGCCATATATAGCAATAAAATTGTATAAAATCTGCATTTTCACGCATTTCACTTCAAAAGTTTTGGTCTAATATACCAGTAATTTAATTTTAGTTAACCAATAAGTTTAAAAGGTTTGGGCTGATATCTGATATATGAATTTGAGCAGGTAACTAAGTTCAAATGTGGGGGAGTTTCGCTAGGGGTCGGAATGCAACATTATGTTGCGGATGGTACATCTGGGTTGCACTTCATCAACACTTGGGCTGATATTGCTAGTGGCCTTGACATAATCATGCCACCCTTCATAGACCGTACACTCTTACGTGCTCGTGAGCCACCACAACCCATTTTCAAACATGTTGAATATCAGCCCGCTCTATCAATGGAATCGACACTCGAGTCCCCTTTAGATGAGAATGTCGATGCAATTTTCAAAGTAACACAAGACCAGTTAAACATGCTTAAAGCAAAATCCAAAGAAGATGGAAATGCAGTCAACTATAGCACGTTTGAAATATTCGGGGGCCATGTTTGGAAGTGCGTATGTAAGGCCCGTGGGTTGTCGGATGATCAGGAGTCCAGACTATTCATCCCCACTGATGCTCGGGCCCGCCTTCAGCCACCACTACCACGTGGCTATTTTGGGAATGGTGTTTTCACAACCACTGTTATAGCAACAGCTGGAGAGCTTAAATCAAATCCTAGTTGGTATGCTGCAAGTAAAATCCATGATGCAGTGGTTAAGATGAACGATGATTATCTAAGGTCAGCAATCGACTATTTGGAACTACAGCCCACTCTCAAGACATTGGTTCATGACGCTCAGATTTATAACTATACTAATCTTGATATAACTAGCTGGGCTAAGCTCCCTATTCACGACGCTGACTTTGGATGGGGCCGACCGATATTTATGGGACCTGGTGCTGTTGCACCCCAAGCAGGTATGAGTATTGTGTTACCAAGCCCAACCAAAGATGGGAGCCTGTCTATTACCATTGCGCTTCGGCCAAAGCACATGAAGCGTTTCAGCAAGTTCTTGTATGAAATCTGATACGTTCCTTATACTCTCATAGTATCTCATTCATCTTCCAAGCATTCATAACTTCCTATCTATGAATCTCAAGCAAAGGCCATGGCAATAAGTTGTTTTCACCTCCCCTTACCCTGCTCCGGCGGGATTGGGTTTGTTGTTGTTGTTGTTGTTTTTGTTGTTTGGTTTAATAATATGCGTTGGACTTGCTCACCAAAGTTGTAATTTTCAATCTCAGCTAGTTTCTTGCTATAGTAGTCCAATCTTCTTTAAATAAATTATAGTTAAATTGGCGAGTACACGCGCATAGCGGCGGACAATTAACGATATGCGATATTATAATAAGTGTTTCATATAACGTTCAAAAAAGAACTTGAAAAGTTTGAAATAAAGAGATACAACGTAAACCTCGGCTGCTAAAAGAACGACATTAATAGGTTCAACAACATCCATCTCCTTGTTAGTAGTAGGGATCAACTTGAGCATCGATGGACTCCATTTTATGTAATTCGTACAATACAGTAACTAATGAACTATTAACTAAAGAACTAATGTTGACTATTTTATATAGAAACGTAATTGATTCATTTTTTGTGCATGATATGTATAAATCATTTCCTAACTTAAAATGATATATATGACAAATATACTTGATATATTTTATACACAAGTTTCAAGTTGATTCATATATTAGACAACACAACTCGACATTGTCTAACTTTGAACCCTCAATCTATTAGTGTCATATCATAGCCTTAACTACACAAAAGAAATATTATAATAGTCATACTTAACAAAATGAAAGATCATCATAATGTTTATAAAGTATAACAAAATCACCATCACCATATAAATAATAAAGAAAAAAGATAATATTGTTGACTATTTAATACACAAGTTTTAATTAGCATATCAATTTACAAATATGTTATCATTAAAGCAATGTTGCCATATACTTCACGAGGTAACTAAGTAAATTCACTGAAGTTTTCTAACAAACAACCAAAATTATTTGCATACTAATATTACATGCGTTTTTGTTATGGACAAATCATTGCCTAAATTAGTAAAGTTTGAAATAAATTAGTCACACATATGGATAGTGGAAAGAAATAAGTAAAGTTTGACAATTATGTGTATCTTTCAAAATTTGTCACACATATGGATAGTAGAGAGAAATAATTGTTATTAGTTATTGTATCAAAAGTAAGTCGTTTATTATTCTAAATACAAGATTAAGACTTATTACATATTACAAGACTTAGGATAATAACACTTCTAGAATGACTCCTGACAATATTTTTAGTAGAAAAAAAAATAATAATAACAATAAAAAATAAGAAAATAAATAAATATATAAATAATAATAACACTCTTGTTGATATCTGTTCTCGGTCGGGGAATTCGGCTGGTAAAAAAGTTGATATTAGGCTTATTGGAGAAAAGGACAAACCCTTGCGTCTAACTGATATATTGTTCTACTCGTGGGATGGAGGACTTGATGTATGTGTCGATCTGACAGGGTCATCTCTTTTGACGCAAACTGGTATGGTTGGTTTTGTGTCTGGTCGTGCGGTGATTGAAGCCGCACAACATAAACGCGTCACGTATGAGGCTAAGTGCGCGAATATTGGATATGGGTTTCTCCACTTCCCATTCTCTTCTTTGGAGGAACTTGAGAAGGATGCGGTGACCTTACTAACACTACAAGAAAAACGGGTATTTGGGAGGGTGGAAAACCGTGCCAAATACTCAAAAAGCCGTGCCAAATGCTATTTGGAACGGCTTTGGCACGGTTTTGGCTCCGTCCTAAATATGAGGGTGCCAAATACAATTGGGTCGGGTTGAAACCGTGCTAAATAGTATTTGGCACGGTCCATGGGACGGTTTGACTTAGGGGTGCCATGGGTGAGGTATTTGGCATGGATGACAATCTTCCGTTCCAAAATTGGCATTTGTCACACTTTTATATCTCGTGCCAATTGCGTATTTGGTACCAATTCATCTCCCGTGCCAAATGTGTATTTGGCACAGTTTTTATTTACCGTGCCAAAATTAACTAGGACGGTTTTATTTGTCGTGACAAGCGTATTTGGCACGGCTTCCGTTTTAGTGCCAAACGTATTTGGCACATTTTTATCCGCCTTGACAAAAAAACATTTGGCACGCTTTAGCATTCGATATAAAAACTATTTGGCACGGTTTGCGTAGTCATTGCTAACGTGTATTAGCACCATTTTCTGTCACAAATAGTTTTTAGTACACCATCTTATCAACCAATTATCTCATATATGCGCAAATTTAATTCAATCGAAGCCAAAAATAAATTGAGCTCAATTATATTAATCATCCTTAAAATCAAGTCAACATGATCACTTGAATACAATAAAATAAAAACCAATACATAGAATATCCGTGTAAACCATGGTGACAAAGTCATAACTAGAACTCAATATAATCACTAAGACATGTCACGTCTTGACCTGCACCATCTATCCAATTTTGAGCTTTGATATGTACTTTAAATCCTTTGGCGTGTTATAAAACCCGGATTGAAATCTACATGAAGAAGAAGCATATAAATATAGAATGATACTTATGAAATATAAATATAGAATGATACTTATAATCTGAAAACCTTAAAAATAAACAATAGGGATGAGAAGGTGGAGGAGGAGGATGCGTCACCTTGAATAAAGCTCATTATAACTTAAACTGCAACCTTCAAGTAGAATCAAACAATTAGCTATAGATAACATTTCACAGTGTTCTCCATTCTCATTCAAAAGCACATGAAACTCACCTGCAAGTCTGCAACATGAGTATTCTGGTTGTGTTCCGTAGGAGTCTGAACAGATAGATTTGTGTCCACGTCTTCATTTTCGTTGTTTTCCCGAGTTGACCGTGGCACTTCAGACATGAAAGTGTAGCTGCTTCGTCGCTTTTTACATACCATGATAAAACCTACGAAGAAATAAGAACTTTTAAGACCCGTGACTTGAATAAAAATAACAAGTATAATATGTAGTTAATATGTAAATATCTCAAATAAATTGTTCTTGATCAAGTATAAACTGAAAATGGCTTGTTACCACTCCATTAATAAATGATTAATAACCTAGGAACATCGACACTTTCCTATGTTGAGCAGTATTCTTTTCTCAATAAGACAGAAAAAAGCAAAAGACTTGAATTCTTTCGAGGGGCTGCAGTAGATTTTAGACACTAGATTTCAATTTTTGGTGATGAACAGCTATCTGGTTGCGAAATTGAATTTAATATCTAACAAAACCCAATTATGGTAAGGATCAAGATGAAGAATCCCTTCAATCGATTTCACAATTTAAATACTAAACAGAAAACAATGAAATGACAAAGATCAACAGTGATTACAAGCCTCTCCAGCCAATAACTCACAGATTTACACGTTATAGGCAATTATAGGTAACATATGAATCGAATGACTATTAAAGATAACATATTAGAGAAACCGTGTAAAGTATTATAAGTCACTTTCATCTTATAGCAATATATTTTCTAGGCTGTTAGTGGGTCAAATGTAATTCATGACTCTATATCAATAAGTAGTTTACAAGTACTTCTGGTTCATTTATAACTCCAAGAAGATTACCAGCACAAGTAACATATTTCATCCCTGTGCAAGCATTCTATCTAGGCTTTTATAAGTGAAACCATGAGTCAGTCCCCAATTATAGCTTGAGTTCAACATACAAAAATATATAATAACGCGATTATTAATATAAACCAATTATACATAAATGCATACTAACGTGCACATAGTAAACTACTTATTGATATAGAGTCATGAATTACATTTGACCCACTAACAGCCTAGAAAATATATTGCTATAAGATGAAAGAGTTAACACTAACTACTAGAAACTTTGAAAGAAAATATACAACCTACATCTTCATATATCGCATGAACTTTTTCATATAAGTATCGACATCATGAGACTTAATTTAATGTCTTAAACTATATAGCTGTTTCCAATTGCTAATTTGGTTGAATCTAAGGAACATTAATAATAATAATATGTTTCAGTCCTAAAAACTATTGTCTAAACAATCACACTTTGCATAGAGCCATTTTATCAAACAAATGGAGTGCACAGACTTGATCATTTTTATAAATCGTACAAACCCATCATAAATCCAAACGTATAAGATCAAAATCATAACAATTAACATTTATTTACCTGGTGTTAAATAACTACTAAAATTGATGATGAAATTGAAGATAAAACACATTAAACTACCTATTATGTAAAGAAGATCGGTAACAGTAGTGTCGGTATACCGGGGTAGTAGAAGCAGTCATGGTCTCGTTGGGGTGGCGGTGGTAGAAGCAGCCATTCGTGAGATTTGGGAGAAGAATATGAATGTTGTAGGGTTTCAATGTGAAATAGATAAAAGAGGGAAAACATAGGCGGTAGACTTTGAGGAAAAAATGAGCAGATATTAGAATTTTTTGGGATTAAGCTTAGGCTGCATACAGTGGGACGGATTTAATCGGTCGTTGCATTAGGGTGACTGACATTTTAGTCGGTCGAGCCTTATGCGGCAACTTGGTCAAATATCGGTCGAGCTTAAAAAAAAACTATCGGTCTCAATTTTGATCGATTGTATACACTCTAATTTCAAAAAATCTTACCGTTTGATAAAAAAAAAATTAAACTTTACCACTTTACAACCTTATAAATATCAAGCTCAAACACTCTTCTAAAATCTGATTTGATATAACACATTTGGAGAATCGTAAAAATCAAGTCAATCAAGAGAATGAAGACGAAGACGGTAGTGATGATGACGATGAGGAAGACGATGAACAATTTTTGTAATGTTTTTAATATTTATTTGAATTTAGTGTTGTAATATTTTTATTTTTAATGAATTTTAAATTTGTTTTTTAAAATTTTGAATTGTAAAAAAAAAAATGTCATCGATTGTTGCAACCTGGTTATCGGAGAGAGAAAGCTAATGTAGCAGGGGATGACCCAGGTCACGACTGTGTATGGTGGAACCGTGGAATGGAATGCGCTGAGGCTGGGTTGGAGCTAAGGCTTACATTATAAGTCGAAAAATGGAGTTTATATTTTACAAAATTGTTTGGTGAATTATTGGATATGAAGTTTATTAATGTAAAGTTGCATTAAAATATATCAAATTAAGTTCAGATATATTTTTGATTTTTGCTCGATAATCCATTATATGTTTAAGTGTATTTATGTAAGTAACTAGCAATAACCCCCCATAAACCCTCATAAGCCTCTTTCAATGGGCTTGGGCTTATGAAGGCTTGTAACTTATATAAGCCTCCATAAGCCCATGTGACAAACAATGGGCGGAGTTAGATTTTTTGTAGGAGGGCCAATAGTGTAATTCTAATGATATAAGAGGGCCAGAGTGTAATAATTCTTTTTATTATTATATGAAAATAGACAAAAAAACATTAAAATAAAAAATTTGTAGGAGGGTCACCACCCCTTTGATCTCTACTTGGCTCCGCCAATGGTTGCAATTTATTTTTATTTTATTTTTTTGTAACCATGATTTTTGACATTTTGATCGATTAATCCATGAAATTTGAATCCACCGTCACACACACTCAAAATAGATAAAGCTCTCCCTTTTCAGGAGGTTAGCATGGTCAGTTAAAGTTGTTTGCACCTAGCATGAATTGAACTTGAGACCTCACAATGATAATCACAAGCCCGATTGCATGCTTGCGTGTTAGCGATTGCTAATGTGTATTAGCATCATTTTCTGTTACAAATAGGTTTTAGTACACCATCAAGTCAACAAACCATTTCATATATACACAAATATAATTCAATCGAAGCCAAAAATAAATTGAACTCAATTTTTGTTAATCATCCATAAAATCAAGTCAGCATATATGGTCACTTGAATACCATATAGTATAAACCAATACATCCAACATCCTAGTAAACCATGGTCTTTAGAATGACAAAGTCATAACTAGAACTAAATACAAATCACTAAGACAATTTATTACTAACGGAAACAAATAAAGCTCATCGGATCACGTTTTCATCATAAACCATGCATAATATAAATATTACAATATTAGAAATATATATAAAACAAAAAAAATCAATATGCAAAATAGCAATAGAAATGGTATACAATCAGCTAACATAAGTTTCCAAACAAATCAGTAGTCAAACAATCAAAAAATTAGCAAACATAAATAGTCAGATGACATGTTTAACCCATTAATAAAAGCAAAACATAGTTAACACGTGCGGAAAAAGTGTAAATTGTGTCAGTTTTTCAAAGATTAAGGAGGGAAATTTAACGTTGTTAGTAGAGGGGCCAGCATAGAAAGTATTTATTTAAAGGGGGGATATACACTACTTCGATTTTTTTATTAAAAATGACAAACCATATAGAAAACGTATTAAATGTATATACGGTCAAAAAATTTGGGGGGCACAACCCCTTTTGGTCCCTTCTAAGTTCCGTCTCTGGTTCCACATACATAAAAATTTGAAACAATTTATAAAAATCGCCCCAAAACATTTGTATTTTTCACAACCTATAAAAACCGTTCCAAATACATATGTATTTGGCACGAGCATTATATAATGTTCCAAATACATATAGGTATTTGGCACCGTTCGTACCAACTATTCAAGATACATAAGTATTTGGCACCAACAACACAAAGCGTTCCAAATACATATACAAATTTGGCACCAATGGTACCAGCCGTCCCAAATACATAAATATTTGGCACTGGTAATTCAAACCGTTCCAAATACGCATGTATTTGGCACCATTATTAGAAAACGTTCCAAATGCATACGTATTTGGAACAATTTCTTAATATCCGTCCCAAATACCTACTTTGTTGTCACGGTTACCCCACAAGTGCCAAATACATGTATTTGGCACGATTTTTTGACCGTTTCAAAAAGCTTCGTCCTAAAAACCCCATTTTCTTGTAGTGTAAAGCGGATCCGAAAGTTCTCTGTAACACAATACTTTGGGGCACGTGTTGCTGCTCATAGTTTTAGTATGATTAGCTTTGCTGTAGCTAGAAGAGTGGGGGGGGGGGGCATTAGTATCTCGGCTTCCCACTAATTTCTTGTAAATCTTTTGAATTTTTAATAAAGAGCAAATGGCACAAAAAGGTACCAAACTAAGGTTTCATTTCCAATCAAAGTACTCTTCTTTTTTCTTGCATGAAAAGGTTCCCAACAAAATTTTTTTTGGCAGATTTGGGTTTTTTACTAACGTTCGTTAACTTACTTCGTTAGTAAATTACATGTTTGTTCCTCGAATTCGTATAATCATTTCATGCAACATCCAAAAAAAAATTCAAAATTTTTTACATGTTTGGTCCTCGAATTCATGTAATAATTTCATGCAACATTAAAAACAAATTCAATTTTTTTTTTAAATAATTATCGAAAATATATTTTCTTAGAATATTTAAAAAATAATATTCTATTAGAAATTTTATTTCAAAACTAAAGTTTTTTTAGAAAAAATTTTGATTTTTTTTTAAATTCAATTTTTTTTTCAAATTTCGAAATAGATGTCATAGAAAAAAAATTCAAAAAAAAAGGTTTTTGAAAAAAATCGAAAAGAATTTTTTTTAAAAATATTTTAATAAAAAAAATCTTTTTGAAAATATTTTTCCGAAAAAAAAAATTTATAAAATAAATTTTCGAAAAAAAGTTATTAGAAAAAAAAATTTCAAAAAAACATTTTTGAAAAAAAATTTCAAAAAGAATATTTTTTCGATAATTATTTTTTTAAAAAAAATTCGAAATTTTTTTCGGATGTTGCATGAAATTATTACATGAATTCGAGGATCAAACATGTAAAAAAAAATTTGAAATTTTTTTGGATGTTTAATGAAATGATTATACGAATTCGAGGACCAAACATGTAATTTACTAACGAAGTGAGTTAACGAACGTTAGTAGAAAACCCAAATCCGCCAAAATAATTTGGTGGGAACCTTTTTATGCAAGAAAAGTATCTTGATTGGACATGAAACCTAAGTTTGATACCTTTTTCGTCATTTGCCCTTTAATAAAATCGGGTTTCATATAATAATAATAATAATAATAATAATAATAATAATAATAATAATAATAATAATAATAATAATAATAATAATAATAATAATAATAATAATAATAATAATAATTTATTGTAAATCCTACTAGTTTCTAATAAAGTGATGTTTATAATAAAAAAATAGAGTTAATTACATAATTGGTCCTTAAGGTTTACCGGATCTTGCATATATAGTCCCTGTGTTTTTTTAGACGGGTCATGACCTCGTGGTATGCAAAAATTACGGGTCATGTCCAATTTACTAACGACGTTTAAACGGTCGTTAAAAAAGGACTAACGTGATACGTTTGCATAACGTGAGCGGCTAAAATTGTATATGTGAAACCAGGTAAACCTTAGGGATCATTAACGTAACTAACTAAAAAAAAAACTTTAAAAAAAAAACGGTTTAAAAAAATAAATAAATAAATAAATGAATAAAAAGTTTAAAAGTAAAAAAACTTAAATAAATAAATAAATAAATAAAAACTTTAAAAAAACTTTAAAATTAAAAAAAAAAAACTATAAAATAATTAAAAACTTTTTTTAAAACGAAAACTGCTTAAAATAAATAAATAAATAAAAGTTTAATGAAAAAATAACTTAAAAAAAAAAAAAAAAAAAAAAAAAAAAAACACTTAAAAAAAATTATTACATTTAAAGTTGGGCTTATGTATAATGTGAGGGCATAATTTTTTTTTTTTAATTATTATACTCAAATTTTTGGCTTATGTACAAGGTGAGGGCCTAAATTTTTTTTATTAATACTTAAAAAAAATACGCATTAAATTTTTTATTAATACTTAATAGTGCTTATTTTGTACGACTTTTGTACATTTTCATACGTTTTTGTCTGTTTTATAATTTTTTTATACGTTTTCATCAATTTTTATACGCTTCTTGTACGTTTTTATACGCTTTCATCAATTTTTATACGTTTTAATTTTTTTAAAAGCGTATACGTTGTATATAAGCCTAATATTTATGTATAATATATATTTTTTTTAAGTATTTTTTTAAATACTAATAAAAAAAAAATTAGGCCCTCACGTTGTATATAAGCCCAAAATTTAAGTATAATAATTAAAAAAATTAGTCCCTCACATTATACATAAGCCCAAATCTAAGCATAATTTTTTAAAGAGTTTTTTTTTTTTTTTTTTTTTTTTTGAAAGTTTTTTCGAAAGTTTTTTTTTTTTTTTTTTCTCATTAAGCAGCTTTTTGTTTGTTTAAAAAAGTTTTTTTTAGTTAATTACGTAAATGGTCCCTAAGGTTTACCTGGTTTCACATATACAATTTTAGCCCCTCACGTTATGCAAACATATCACGTTAGTCCTTTTTTAACGACCGTTTAAACGTCGTTAGTAAATTGGACATGACCCGTAAATTTTGCATACCACGAGGACATGACCTGTAAAAAAAAACACAGGGACAATATATGCAAGATCCGGTAAACCTTAAGGACCAATTATGTAATTAACTCTAAAAAATAATAATAAAAATAATAGCAATATAAAGATAATAAATATTATTATTATTACGATTATTATTATTACTATTATTATTAATTTAATAATAACAACAACAACAATAACAATAATAATAATAAGAGTATTTATCTTTCATACAGTGAGTTTTGTATTCAAAAAAGAGTGGGAGCACAAATGATGTTTAGATTCTCATTCAAATTCATATAAAAAAATTTATATGATAATAGCAATTATTATTATTAAAACAACAACAACAACGACAATAATTTATCGGCTAGGCGTTCCCCTCTTCTCAGTTCAGATGCCGTGTTCAGCTTGCTCCAAGGTTTTCACAGGGGATATTTACGGGGACCATGTTGTATCGTGTGCTGGCACTATTGATATTAAATATCGGCGCAACATAGTGCGTGACACTTTGATTGATATCTGTTCTCGATCTGGGGTCTCAGCTCGTAAAGAGGTTGACATCGGATTGGGTGGAGAAAGGGAGCAAGTCTTACGGCCAGCAGATATCTTGCTCTATTCTTGGGATGGAGGCGGGGCGTATGTGTCGATTTGACGGGTCGTCCCCTCACACAAACCGGTATGATGGATTTTGTGCCGGTCGTGCGATGATTGACGCCGCAAAACGTAAGCACATCAAATACGGAGCCAAATGTACAGACATTGGATATGGGTTCACCCTTTCTCATTTTCCTCCTTAGAAGAACTTGAGGTCGACGCGGTGACCTTACTTAAGCGGATCCGGAAGTTCTCTATAACTCAAGACATTGGGCCTTGCTGCTGCTCATATCTTGATGAGGATTAGTTTGCTATTGCTAAAGGTGTGGGAGCCCAGTTGTTTCGAGGCTCCCACTAATTTCTTGTAATCCATGTTTCTAATGAAAGTGATGTTTTATAATAATAATAATAATAATAATAATAATAATAATAATAATAATAATAATAATATAATAATAATAATAATAATAATAATAATAATAATAATAATAATAATAATAATTAGCCCTTAGTAATCCACAGTTGATCTCCTTCACTGTGGGCGATCTCCATGTCCACCCTCCCCGTTTGATCTCCTAGATCACCCTCCCCCATTAGACCTTCTTGATCTTACCGGGGTCGTGTTCGTGGGGTGGTGGTGTGTTGGTCGTTGTACCGGTGTTAGTTGCGTTTTCTTTTGGGTTCGTTTGGGTTTTCAGAGGTCACCACCCGTGCTCTCGGTTCTGTGTCTTTAGAGGTGGGTTGTTGCTAGTTCCTATTCTCCTTCTTGCTACTTGCGTTTTTCTGGTGTTGTGTGGCAGTCGACGCTGGCAACAGGATAGCTAGTCGTGGGATAGCGACTTAGCATGCATAGTGTGTTGCTTGAGATAGCGAGTTGCTCTTGGCTTCTAGATAGCGAGTTGGTCTTGGCTTCTAGATAGCGAGTTGGTCTTGGCTTTTCTGTGTTTTGACGCAGAAAACTGGGTAGCGAGTTGGTTTAGATAGCGACTTACCTGCTTTCTTGTGTTGACTTTGGTGGGACCCACACTGTTTTGCTTTTTTTTTCCTTTTGGCTTCTTTTTCAGTTGATGGGACCATGCATGGTTGCATGTGCTGTAGATAGCTAGTTATTTTATTTTTGTTCTTTTTGCCTTTGTTTTCTTTTTGTTTACGTTTGGTTTCTTTCGGTTATCGAAAAAAAAAAAAAAAAAAAAAAACTCTATGGCTATTATTCGGTTTCACTGTCCCTTTGCGGGTTTGAGTGGTTGTCAAGACGGTAGTGGGAATGGGCTTACCAAAACCTCGTTGATTTCTCATCTTCGTGATCATCATTTTAATGATGATGCGCTAGCCACCACCAAACTTTCTTTGGCCACTAATCTGGTTGTTTTTTAGGCTGCTGAGGTTACGTTGAAACGTATGGGTCTTTGGTTGTGTGGGGTTTGTTTTAAGACTCATACTCTTCGCTCTAAATGTCGGCATGGATCTGATTTTATACCACCTCCCGATTGTGGTGATGGTGTTGTTAGATTTGTGTTATTTGATCTCGCTAAGCCCCAAGTTCCCTCTTCTGTTCAACTCGCTTGCGTTGAATATTTGGTTTTGGAAGAGCACTCTAGTTTTGATTTACACTTACTTGACACTTTGCTCGCTAAAGGGTTGCACACTGTCAAATCCATCCCACCAAAGTGCCGTTTGGGTTTCTCTCGCGTTTTGAAATGAGCTCTTGATAAGGTGATCTGCACACCTGAAGACATTTCTTGTTGGGTTAGCCTGTTAGCCTTGCCTCTTTGTCTCCTTAAAACCTTTTGCCCGAGGAGTAACATGGAGTGCAGGTCTGCTACTAAGCGCCAGCGTCAAGAAGAATACATCGCTAATGCCATTCGGTCTTGGGGTACGCCTGGTGGTAGTTTGCAGCTTGTTAGAGAGGTTTTAGCTGAACCCTCCCCTACTTGGTCTAATATTGAGGAGGAAAACCTGGAATTGGGTGAGCGCAATGTCAAGCAATGTAGGAGGAAGATTTGTGATGGTCATTATACTGCTGCTGTCAGAGTTCTTTCTTCTTCAGGTGTCGCCCCTTACAATGATACTACCCTTGAGGACCTAAAGGCTAAGCATCCCTTCAAGTCTGCTCCTTCACTGCCTGACATACCTATTGATCATCATAACCTCATTGCATCTCCTGCTGTGGTTCTTGATATGATTAAGAGCTTCCCTCGTGGTACCTCTTGTGGCCGAGATGGTTTACGTGCCCAACACCTTTTGGATTGCTTTAGTGGCGCTGCTATGGCTATATCTGATGAGTTAATCAATTCCATCACCCAGGTGGTAAATCTTTTTCTTGATGGTAAGTGTCCTAAGGCTTTGGGCGAGTATATTGCCAGTGCTCCTCTCACGCCGTTGATCAAGCCAGGTGGTGGTATCCGTCCCATTGCGGTGGGGACTGTCTGGAGGCGTTTAGTCTCCAATGTGGGAGCTTCTATGATTGGGCACTCTTTGGATGGATACTTGAATGATCTGCAGTTTGGAGTTGGGGTTTTTGGAGGAGGGGAAGCCATTCTCCATGCCGTGAATCGGCTTGTTGAAGACCGTGGAGGTGATATGGGTCTTCGATGTTGTTGGTGGATTTCAAAACGCCTCAACGGTGGACCGTGAGGTTATGTTACAAGAGGTTCGCCGCCATTGTCCCGCCATATCACTGGGTTGAATTCGCTACTCCATTGACCATATTATACTATGGGGAGCACACTTTATGGTCACACCAAGGCGTGCAACAAGGTGATCCTCTTGGACCTCTCCTTTTTGCGTTGGTGCTACATCCTTTGGCTCGCAAGATCAAAGACTCTTTTTCTCTCCCCTTTCAAGCTTGGTACCTAGATGATGGTACGATCATTGGAGATACTCTGCTTGTTGGGAAGGCCTTGGAACTCATTATGATAGATGGACCTCGTTATGGTTTGCACCTCAACGTCGATAAAACTGAGGTTTTTTGGCCAGGGAAGACCCTAGAAGCGGACTCAAGGTGTTTTCCTCCTAATATTGCCCGACCCCGCATGGCGTAAAATTGTTGGGTGGGCCTGTTGGTGTAGATCTTGAGTTTAGTAGCAAGCTTGTTTTGAAACGAGTTTCTAAAACCATTGAACTTATGGACGCTGTTGCTAAGCTTAATGATCCCCAATGTGAGTTGTTGCTTCTCCTTGCATGTCTTTGGCATTTCAAGTTGTATTTCTCTGCGCACATGTTCCCCGTGTCTTTGAACGTGCTCGATTTCATTCGATGAAGCACTTCGCTCCTCTTTGAGCGAATTGTCACCGCTCTGGCCCGGGTTTGGTAATTGGCAATGGAGACCGCCACTCTTCCTTTTGAATTTGGGGCTTGGCGTTTCGCTCTTGGCGATGTTTTGAACTATGCCTTCCTTGCTTCTAGACTCAATCGGCCAGCCCTCTGATGAACTTCTTGGCGAGCCGGTATTGGTGCTAATGGATCTTCCTTTGATGATGCCCTACATGTTTTAACGAGAAAATGGAGACCGACCTTTTGGGTAGCTCTTGTGAAATTGCGCCCCAAACTCATGAAGAAATTGGCGGTTATATTTCGCATGTGTCACCAAAGAGGTCGAATCCACCTTCGCTTATCTCGCTAGAGATGGCCCTATGGAGATCGCAAATGGAAGACCATACTTCAGACCGGCTCGAGTGGTCCCGATAGTCGGGTGGGACAAACTATGAATGCCGAACTTCTGATGTGTATTATGTTATCGGCTAGGCGTTCCCTCTTCTCGATTCGGATGTCGTGTTCACTTGCTCCAAGGTTTTCACAGGGATATTTACGGGACCATCTTTGTATCATGTCTTGGCACTATTGGTATTAAACATCGGCACAACATAGTGCGTGACACTTTGATTGATATATGTTCTCGATCGGGGTCTCGGCTCGTAAAGAGGTTGACATCGGATTGGGTGGAGATAGGAGCAAGTCTTACGGCCGCCAGATATCTTGCTCTATTCTTGGGATGGTGGGCGGGGACGTATGTGTCGATTTGACGGGTCGTCCCCTCACACAAACTAGTATGATGGACTTTGTGCCGGTCGTGCGATGATTGCGCGCCAAAACGTAAGCGTACCAAATACGGAGCCAAATGTACAGACATTGGATATGGGTTCACCCTTTCTCATTTTCCTCATTAGAGAACTTGAGGTCGACGCGGTGACCTTACTTAAGCGGATCCGGATGTTTCAGTATAACTCAAGACATTGGGCCTGTGTTGCTCATATCTTGATGAGGATTAGTTTTGCTATTGCTAAAGGTGTGGGAGCCCAGATTGTTTCGAGGCTCCCCACTAATTTCTTGTAATCCATTGGTTTTGTTTCTAATGAAAGTGATGTTTTATAAAAAAATAAAAATAATAAAAAATAATAAAAATAATAAATAATAATAATAATTCGAGTTGTGTGGGCGAATTTTGGATCTTGGTCCCATCTGGGTTCCATCTTCTTCTGCTACTACAAGCAACTGCCTAACCCGTTCTCTTCTTTGATTCAACAATTCGTTGGGATTAGGGTTGTGATCGAGGGTTAGGGTTTTCAGTCATATTATCATCTTCTACATGGGTGATCCTGCGCATGGGTCTCGGCTACAGGATTTTCTTAATCTCGTACGATTCAACATGGGTTGTGGTAATGTGATGGCTTCGTCTCACTAAGGTTTTTTTCCCTTTTTCTCCTTCGTACAGCTTTTTCTTGGGGATCTGTTTTGTAACCCGTTTAGGTCCAGACACTGTTGCGTTTGTTTGCCTCTCCCAAAACGTTTGTTGCTGCCATTCCTTTTGGTGGTTCATTGTCTTGTCGAGGTGCTTAATCTGCTATATTGTCCTGTTTTATTGGTTTCTTGTGGATCTTCTACTGCTTCAGTGATATTCGGCCTTGGTTCAGTGATTTACTATGGGTTTTGGTTTTACTAAACTTTTTCTGTGATTGCTCGTTGCTGGGGTTTTTCTATCCGAGACAGTGGTTGCTTCATCAGAATCTGGTTTTTGTACTGTCTTTTTGTTATAACATTTTGTCTTGGTTTGCAGCAAGTATGTGGCCCTTGGTTGCTCCTGTGGTTTTCGTACTTTTTTAGCGCGAATTCTATCGCTCCTTTTCTGGCGCCGTACTTCATTTGCTTTTTCTACAAATCAGTTTCTGCTCCGTTGTTATGGCTATTGTGCGGTTTCATTGCCCATTTGTGGGTCTTAGTAATTGTCATAATGGTAGTGGAAATGGGCTTACCAAAACTTCCTTGATCACTCACTTGCGGGATCGTCATTTTTGTGGTGAAGCTTTAGCTATCACTAAACATTCTTTGGCTACTAGTCTTGTGGTTTTTGAGGCGGCTGAGGTTACGCTTAGACGTATGGGTCTTTGGTTATGCGGTATTTGTTTTCGGACGCATACTCTTCGTGCGAAATGCCGTCACGGTAATGAGTTTGTGCCTCCTCCTGATTGTGGTGATGGTGTGGTTAGGTTCGTGTTGTATGATCTCACCAAACCGCTAGTTCCTTCTTCTGTTGCACTAGTTGCGGACTTGGTTCTGCATGAGTATGGTGGTTTTGATTTACCTCTTCTTGATACTTTATTCTCTAAGGGGTTGCGGACTGTCAAATCCATCCCTCCTAAATGTCGTTTGGAGTTCTCACGTGTCTTAAAAAGAGCTCTTGATAAGGTGATCTGCACGCCTAATGACATTTCTTGTTGGGTTGGTTTGTTAGTCTTGCCTCTTTGTCTACTTAAAACCTTTTGCCCCAGGAGTAGTCAAGAGGGTAGGTCGGTCACTAAGCGTCAACGCCAGGAAGAGTATATTGTTAATGCTATTCATGCATGGGGCACCCCCCGTGGCGCTTCTGTGTTGTGCGTGAGGTTTTAGCCGAACCTTCTCCTTTATGGTCTAATATTGATGATGATAGCTTGGATTTGGGCGACCGAAATGTCAAGCAATGTAAGAGGAAGATTTGTGATGGTCATTATCTTTGCTGCGTCGAGTTCTTTCGTCTTACGGTATTGCACCTTATGATGTTTCTACTTGAGGACTTAAAAGCTAAGCACCCTTTCGACCGCTTCCCTTTTGCCTGATATACCTATTGATCATCATCACCTTACCGCATCTCCTGCTATGGTTCTTGACATGATAAAGAGTTTCCCCCGTGGTACCTCTTGTGGGCGGGATGGGTTGCGTGCCCAACACCTTTTGGATTGTTTGAGTGGAGCAGCTGTGGCTATTTCTGATGAGTTGGTCGCTTCTATCACCCTAGTGGTGAATCTTTTTCTTGCTGGTAAATGTCCGAGGGCGTTGGGTGAGTACATTGCTAGTGCTCCTCTCACACCATTAGTCAAACCAGGAGGGGGTATTCGTCCTATTGCTGTTGGGACTGTTTGGAGGCGTTTAGTTTCCAAGGTTTGCGCATCCATGATTGGCCACTCTTCAAACGGGTATTTAGATGATTTACAATTTGGTGTTGGAATATCCGGGGAGGGAGGCTATTTTGCTGTTGTGAATCGGTTGGTTGAGGACCGTGGGGTGATGTTGGTCTATCTATGTTGTTGGTTGATTTTAAAAACGCTTTCAACATGGTGGATCGGGCTATTATGTTGCATGAGGTTCGGCTTCATTTTCCGGCTATTTCACGGTGGGTGGAATTCTGTTACTCCAATCCTGCCAGATTATATTATGGTGAGCACATTCTTTGGTCTCATCAAGGTGTGCAACAAGGTGATCCGCTTGGGCCCCTTCTTTTTGCTTTAGTGTTACATCCCCTGGCATGCAAGATTAGAGATTCTTTTGACCTTTCCTTTCAAGCATGGTATCTGGATGATGGCACTATTATTGGTGATACTTTGGTTGTGGGGAAGGTTTTAGAGTTGATTATGATGGATGGACCTGGTCGTGGCTTACACCTCAATGTTGATAAAACTGAAGTCTTTTGGCCACAAGAGGACCCCAGAAGCAGGTATGATGGTGTTTTTCCCCCTAATATTTCTCGCCCCTCGCTTGGTGTTAAATTATTGGGTGGACCTGTTAGTGTGGATTTTGAGTTTGGTAGTAAGTTGGTCCCGAAAAGGGTTGCTAAAACTATTGAACTTATGGATGCGGTTGCCAAACTTAATGACCCTCAATGCGAGTTGTTGTTACTCCGTGCATGTCTTTGGTATTTCTAAGCTCTATTTTTCTATCGCACATGTTCTCCTCGGGTCTTTGAGTGTGCTCGGGTTTCTTTTGATGCGCACCGTTCTTCCTTGGGCGTATTGTCACCGCTCGGACCCGGTTTTGGTGATTGGCGGTGGAGACTCGCCACCTTACCCTTCGATTTTGGGGGCTTGGTTTATATTCTGCAGTGATGTTTTGTACTATGCTTTTCTTGCTTGAGACTTCAATCGCTAGTCTGCAGACTAAGTTGCTCCATAATCTCGGTATTGTGACTCGGCCCTCCTTTGATGATGCTCTTTGTATTTTTAATGCGAACATGGATTTTGACCTTTGAGTAACCTTAACGAGGTCGCCGCCCCAAACTTATGAAGAAATTGGCGATATATACTTGATCGGGTTACCCAAACTGTTGAATCTACGTTCCATCTATCCCTCGACGGTGGCGCTATGGAGCTCAATAAAGGAGGATCATACTTGATTGGCTTAGGGTGGCTCCTATATCCGGATTGGGGCAAACTATGAACGCCGGGACTTATCGCGTGTGTTGTGTTATCGATTGGGTGTTCCCTTTTCACCGCTCGTGTACCGTGTTTCACCGCTCTAAGGTTTTCCGGAGATATTTACGGGATCACTGTTTCGTGCGGGTATTGTTGGCATTAAACATCGTCACAATCTTGTGCGCGATGTTCTTGTTGATATATGCTCGGTCGTGATTTACGCCGCAAGGAGGTGGATATTGGGCTTTTGGAGATGGGGCGGATCCTTGCGACCGGTGACATATTACTCTACTCTTGGGATAGTGGATGCGACGTATGTGTTGATCTTACGGGTTCGTCGCCTTTGACGCAATCCGGTTGATTGATTTTACACCGTGGCGGCGATCGGTGATCCGCACAACAGTAAACGGGTCAAGTATGATGCCAAATGCGGATATTGGATATGGGTTTCTCCTTCTCTTTTTCTTCTTTTGGAGAACTTGAGAAAGATGCGACCACCTTACTTAAGCGTATTCAAGATTCTCTATGACCCAGACATTGGAGCGCAGTTAGTTCATATGTTTAATAGGATTGGTTTTACCATTGCTAGAGGTGTGGGGCTCGATTAGTTTCGAGGCTCCCACCAATCTTTTGTAATCCTATGAGTTTTTAATAAAAGTGTGCTTAAAAAAAAATAATAATAAAAAAAAAAAATAATAATAATAATAATAATAATAATAATAAATTAATAATAATAATAATAATAATAATAATAATAATAATAATAATAATAATAATAGTTTATATATATTGATGTTTTAAAATATACAAATTCTGAATCACAATGTAATTTAAAACTCTCATCCATTTTTTTATGTAATCTGGATTCTTTCACTTGATGTAATGTAGTGACCGAATTATAATTACAATACAAACCAAACAGTCACCGTAATGCTATTTGAATTACAAATCCTTTCACTGTGCCAACCAAACACGATTAGAATATAATTCAGATTACAATTACAACGAATTACAATTAATTCCAGCGACCCAAACGCCTCCTAATTTCATTGTACTTAGTAAAAGTGTTCACTTTCGCATTGTGCTATTTTTCGTTTATTTGGCTCACTGTAATACCAAAACTGTGTTTTTTCGGTTAATTTGAGTTGTTCAATCAAACTATGATAAGTAAGATATAAATTTGAAAAATACAGTGATTGTTATTTGTCAAGTTTTTAAAAATTTAGTGATTAATATTATGTTAAAATGAAGTACAACGGCTTAAACGATTTTTTTATTTTATTATTTATTATTTTTTTATTTTTTTTTAACAATGATAGAATATATATCATTGGAATAAGTCAAAAACAAATTTACATAAGGCTTGAAAAGCTTAATATGAGCTCCGGCTCGAGTCAACCATTTATAAGCACCGGTATGAAAAATACAGTGATTGTTATTTGTCAACTTTTTGTTGTCTTAGGGTGTGTTTGTTTCATTAAGATGTTTTGAGTCTGAATCTGACTACCACATCTTACTGGTAAGAGGTGGTTAGAAAGTCTATTTAAAGTGTGTTTGTTTCATTAAGATGTTTTGGGTCTGAATCTGACTACCACATCTTACTGGTAAGAGGTGGTTAGAGAGTCTAAATCTGAACGAAATAATGTTGTTTGTTTTTGTATAATTGTCCGATTGATTTTAAGAGCTCGTTTTTGCAATTTGTTTATTAAAACAATGCAATGCGATAATAAGTAACTTATGTAAATATGAAACAAGACTTTTTGTCATAAATATAACATAGTTAATAAACAATCAAATATGTTATATAAAGTTTACAAAACGAGTAAGAGGCAGTAAGACAAGTCTCCCATCTCTTCCTGAGTAAGATGTTATATGTCTAACTAGGTCTTGCTCAAAAGGAAAAAACAAACAAGCAAAACGTCAGCTTTACTCTTACTGGTAAGAGTAAAAGGGCTAGTAAGACTTTTTTTTTAAAAAACAAACACACCCATCGTTTCATCTCAATGGTTGTACGTAATAACTGGGTGGGCTTTCCAGTTTTTTTTAGGTAATTTGTAAACATAAGTTAAATTTGTCTTTATGACTATCAAATGATTTATGATTATATTCGTGTAGGTCATGGTGCACATGTCAGAGTGACAAAGTTTTTTTTTTTTTTTTTTTTTTTTTTTTTTTTAAAAAGTAGTTTAATCAAACACTGTGGTACGACAAACATTTCTCTTCTGAACATAGCTTTTAAAACTTCGTTTAGTCTTGTGAGTGTAACTCAAGCTCGTTTATTAAAGCTGAGATTCACCTTCACAAAGAAAAAAAGAACAATAGGAGCATAATAAGATAAATAAAAGGGTGTATTGTAAGAAGTCTATATACATCAGGTAGTTAATATTAACATTTATATTTTTGGCACCGTCTCTCTTTTTATTTCCCTCACTTTTGAAATTCATTTTTACTAGGGCTTGTTTTATAGAAAAAAACCCCAAATTAAATTAGCACAATTCAAGCTTTACCCTTGACAAAATAATGGCTGTAAATCCTACTCCAGGAGCACTATCGAAGATATCGACCGGTAAATGTACCTCGAAGGATCTAAAACCGGTGGTTAAAGTGATTCATATTCATAGTGATCTGCCATGTACTATGGATAACAAGCAATGGTACACGGTTGTGTTATCTTCTGGGCAGATTGGCATTATTGCTGGGGAGATTTTTATATCAAACAAGTTGCAGAAAGGTTCCATTGTTCGATTGACTAAGTTTCACTTGACTAACTTTCGTAATATCAAGGGTGGAATTAATGCTAAAAGGTATATATGTGTTATATTTATATCTTTATTTGACTAGGTTTTGGAGGCCCTTATGTAAAGACACAACCATTTAACATAGTAACCATTTTCTATTAACTTGCTTAGATATGCTAGTATGAGTTAAGTTTTGGTGTTGCGTGTGCCCACCTTTGTGCCTTGGTCATTTGCATACTGATGTCTGCTTATGTTCCACTCATTTTGTGCAGCGGTATTCTAGTTTCCGACCTAACTGTGATTCATAGCGAATGTGGCATCATTGGTGATCCGAAATCACTCCCTGATAATGTGACCCCTTTAAGATCTACACCCACAATTCCAGACAAGGATCAGATTCATACTAATTCACATCATGTTGAGGAACCCCAAGTTAAAAAAAAAACAGGATCATGTTCATTCTCTTCTGAATGAAGATATTGATGATAGTCGTCATGTAGAAGAACCCCCAACATCAAAACAAAAGCCGTCGACCTCAACACAAAAGTGCTCTTCTCATTCTTCAACTCAAAGCAAAAAACAATAACTTCAACCAAGCGATGATATCATCTCAGGATTTGGAAAAGATATATCTAAACTTGTGAGTATGATTGTGGAGAAAACTATAGAAGATCTCCTTGGTGTGTGCTATAAAAAGTTGGGGACACTTGAAGAAGGTGTTTCGAAAACGATGACAATGATGCTGGAGAAAAGTAAAGAAGTTGATGTGGGCTTTAAAAATTTGGAGACACTTGAAGAAGATGTTTCTAAAATGGCGAAAATGATGATGGATAAAAATAAATAAGATGATGCGGGCTTTATAAAGTTGGAGTCACTTAAAGAAGATGTATCTGAAATGGCGAAAATGGTGATGGAGAAAAGTAAAAAAGTTGATGTGGGCTTTAAAAAGTTGGAGACACTTGAAGAAGACATTTCTAAAATGGTGATGGAGAAAAGTAAAGAAGTTGATGTGGCCATTAAAAAGTTGGAGATCCTTGAAGAAGATGTTTCTAAATTGTCGAGAATGGTGATTGAGAAAAATAAAGAACATGACGTTGGTGCTTGCTATAAAAAGTTGGAGACAATTGAAGATGTTTCTAAAATTTGGAAAATGATGATTGAGAAAAATAAAGATGATATGGGTGCTTGCATTAAAAAGTTGGATAAAATGGGATGGGAGTAGAAGAACCAATATACGATAATCGCACTTTTATTGTTTGGTCAAAGTGCTGATTCTGAAACTTTGGTTGCACTTGAACCCGGAGAGTTGTGGGAAGTGGGTAAAAAATGCTGGAAGTATGTTTGGGTTACTGGATTGAGGAAAATAAAAGGTAAAGTTTATGTTTGTGTCATCTGATGATATGTTTCTGTTTGGTCTAGAATCTGTTTTGTCTAGAAGGTAGAACTATTAATATATGTCTGCATGAAGTACAACGTGGTGCAATGCTAATTTTTTGGTAAAAAGCTTTCTTTCTGTTTTTATATATTATGCATTTAACAGCGGAAAAAATCAGAGGTTATTCTACAGTTTGATTCATGAATTGGCAGTTATCCAATCAACTTCAATGTCACATCAGCAGTTCGATTGCTGTTATATGGGTGAACTTATAAGCATAGACTACAACATTGTTTTGGATTTTATCGTTGTGTTATCTGGTTTCACCCTATTATCCTTATCCCTTAAATTAGGAAGAATGGTGGCGAAACTCTAAAACGGAATCTTAATATTGAAAGACATGCTTGGAAGAATAATTGTGTTGACACTTTAGCAATGTAGAAGGTCAAACACTTTAAATCATGTCTGGCTCTAGTTAATTTCGGGTTCTAGCTGTAAAATTTGCTAGGCTGTATCGTTTTAACAGGGACTCATTAGGGATAAGTTTTGGAGGAATGCCCTTTTCCTGATTTATGTCAGGGGGTTGTGTCGATGAAAGACTACATCCCAAGTTAATGTTGAAACTTGAAACATTAGGGGCTTCTGTGGACCAATCACTAAAACTAGAGGCGTGTTGTAGAATGAGCATATCAATCGCTCGGGTCTTAATATAGATTCTGAGCATATCAGTTCGAGTGACACAAAAATCTTGACAATCAAATCTATTATATTCGATTATCAAATTCATATAGAAATAAGAGAAGTTAAAACAAGATTCCCAGTTTACATAAGGCTCAAAACTGTTGATCGGAGCTCAAGTTGAGCCAGCTCATTTTTTATGCTCAAAGTCAAACTCCAACTTTGCTAGAAGTTGAGATCGAGTTGCTCAAATAAAGTTTGATTCTTTGAGTCTTGATTAGTTATTTTTTTACATGCCAGGCGTTGTGGGTGTCCAATTGTGGTTTTGTATTTGCTTGTTAACAACGATATATCCAAATGATCAAAAGATACATGATTTGGGTTCTTTTCCTTTGTTATATATATGATCCTGATACTAACTGACTTATCAAACCTTTTTTTTTAAAGGCAACAGACTTATCAAACTTAACACAGAAAATGCAAATTAGTCCCTGAACTTTTGCTTTCTGTTGAAAGTGCTGATTATAGGAAACATTGGTTGCATTTGAAGCCGGAAAGTTGTGGGAAATGAGTTACGAATGCTGGAAGTAAGTTCGGACTATTGGGTTCATTAATAGGAAAGGTATATTATCTGTTATTTTGTGAAGCCATGTTATGTTTTTGTTTCGTCTCTAGAAGTTGAGACTTTGCTATGTTCTTGGATTAGGAAGGATGCACATGTTGTTCTTAAGATCTTTTCATGATGTATGATGTGCAATGATAACTTGCTTGAGTATATTATATAGCTCACTCTTTAGAAGGAAGAACAAACAAATTATACAATAATCCGGTTCATGAATCAGCTACCATGACACTTGCATGATCCTGATGTATTTCTAATTCTTGCTGTAAAGTCTGTTTGAAGGAATGCCACTTCGTTTTCTATTTCCAGGGATTGTGTCACTCGGACAGCTTAATGCAAAACTCTATCCCAATTTAAAGGTGAAGCACCGGGACATCTAAGAAGCGTTGATTGGATCACTATTAAACCCCAAATGATAAATGTTTTTTCATGTGAGCAGAAGACTGGAACCGAGTCTTGATACAGATCTGATAATATCCAACCCATTTATATGATCCACTGGGTCAAGAAAATGAAAGTCAATTGTATTGTATTTGATAAACGAATTCTGATAAGATAATCTGTGAAACTTACCGCATAATTATACCATAAGATAAAAACCAAATTTTATGAGGGTTGCGACGCCGACTGATGTGAGCTCAATGTTGAGCTTTTTTAAGCTTAACTTGGACTAAAACTTGATAGAAGCTTGACCTTGAGTTGCTTAATAAAATTACAACCCTTTGGAGTCTTAGGTGGTGTTTGATAAGGACTTAAAGAGTCTTAATAGATAAATATGTAAATGTATTAAGTCATTAAATGAGTGTTTGTTTGGGGCTTAAAATAAAAATATGACTTCATAGAAAAAGCCATGGGGTAGAGGGTCTCCAAATTAAGTCCATCCCCTTTATTATGTTTTTACATATTTACCCTCCCATTCTTAACCTATAATCCCACGTATTTCATATAAAAGGGTATACCAGTAATTTTCTCTGATTAAGACATTTTATTCAGCACACAAAACAAACAATCATTTAGTTATCTACAAACAGACAACATATATTCAGACAGACACTTTAATTTTACAGGACTTAATAAAAAAACTAAACAAACAGGCCCTTAGTTAGGGGTTGTTATATCGGGACGGGCGTCGTCATTGTTTTTTCTATTTGTTTGTCAACTGTTTTGAAGTTTAGAATAAAGATCTAGCTGTATACGACTCCTCAAATAAGTCCGTCGGGTCATGTTACATAAACTAGGGAATTCAAGTCTAGTTGTATTATTGACACTAGGGCACGAATAGTTATTTTTTAAATCTAGTTCTTAAAGCTCATTTGTCTTTTAGAGCATGCTCAAGCTTGTCTATTAAACAATCTTAGTAGCTTGGATCACTTACACCTAGTTGACATTAACTTACACTCCTAGTTGACATCATTGTACCAAATAGCGGTGAAATTTTCAACACGACACAAAAACTAGCTAACAAGTTAGGATTACCGTTATATGGGTTAGTGCATGCCGGTTCAGGTTAATATTCTCAGCTGTTTTCAACCCGTCACTTCAATTAAATATAGAATAAACGTATGAACTTTTAATGGTATCAGGGTCATATTGCAGAATGGCATATCAATGGGTCGTGTCTCGATCATCCGACCGTATTGTATCCATTTACACGAACAAGTTGGTCAAAAGAAGTTGATAACCAAATTCATATAAAACTATACCAAATTACTGCCACAAGTCAAAAGCATATTTTACATATCGCTTGAAAAGCCTAACAAGAGCTCGAGCTTAGCTTGAGTCGACCCTTCATAAGCTCCGGTGTAAATGTGATAAAAGCTTGAGGTCTCATTGGTTGACAAAAGTTTGACTCTTTGTTGTCATAGACTGCTAATTACGAATTGTTTTAGAGGGACAGAGTTCGGGTGACCGGGTGAGCTTTTCAGTTTGTTTGTCTAGTTTCAAAATAAGATGCTACATTTAGCTTTATAAGACTATTCAAATGATTCTTTTAATGTCACCGTTGTAGAAACTAGAGAGACCAAGTTTAGTTTAATCAAACACTCTAATACAACAAACATTTATCTTCTAAACATTAAAACGTAGCTTTTAAAACTCCGTTTAGTCTCGTGAGTGTAACCGAGCTTAGTATGTATGTGAACTCAAGCTCAATTATTTAAGGGCTTAGGTCGTAAAATAGCAACATATTTTTTTAAATGTACCGTTTTGGTACGTGTACTATTTATTGTTCCACTTAATGTTGTGTACTTTTATGTTTTGTTCCATTTTGTACATTTTGATGACGTGTCACATTATAAATGGTGACACGTGTCAAACTTTCAACTGTGACACGTCATCAAAATGTACAAAATGGAACAAAACATAAAAGTACACAACATTAAGTGGAACAATAAATAGTACGCGTACCAAAACAGTACATTTAAAAAAGTACGTTGTTATTTTATGACCTAAACCCATTAACGAGGTGCAAGTGTTAAATTTGAGTGGCAAAACTGCAAAAGGGATAAATATAAGGGTGTATTGTGCCAAGCATATATAGAATAGGTAGTTAAAAGTAACATAGTAATTTCATTAGGCCTTATTTCCAAAACCCAAATTACATTTCTCCAAGCGATCAAAATCATGGCGGTTAATCTTACTCCCGGAGCAATAGAGAAGATATCGACCGGTAAATGTAAAGAGAATGATCTTAAACCGGTGGTTCAACTGTTTTCTATTGGTTATCAGACAAGTAGCATAGATGACAAGCAATGGTACTTAGTTTTGTTATCTGATGGTTCTTTTACCTGGGTTGGTGCCATTGCTTATGACATTTTTGTTTCAAACAAGTTGCAGAAAGGTTCCATTGTTCAGCTGACCAAATATCAACTTCTTAATGATGGGTATGTATTTGTTAATACCTTTTTAATTGTTGAAATAGAATAATGATAGGATGCTGCATATTTTTAACTACTACATAGTAACCTTTTTTCTTTTAAATTTTGGTCATTCGCATAGTGATGTCTGCTTTCCAATTATTTTGTGCAGAGATATTTTAATTGTCGACCTAAACGTGATTCGTGGCAAATGTGATATCATAGGTGATCCAAAACGACTCGAGCATAACGAGACCCCTTTAATGGAAGAATCTGTACCCCCACTTTGTAATTTCATTTCTTCTAGGGCTGCTTTTAAAACCCCCAAATCAAATGACCGCAATTCACAATCAATATTTCATCCTGTCAAAACAATGGCCGCAAATCTTACTCCAGGAGCAATAACAAAGATATCAAGCGGTAAATGCTCACCGACTGATCTAAAACCAGTGGTTCAGGTGTTAAATATTCATAAACTTAGTGATATAAAACCGATAAATGTTAGTGATGGTGAAAAGAAGGAAAGGTACTTTGTTGAGTTATCTGATGGTTTAGTTAGTGTTGGTGGGATGATTGCTGCTCATCTCAATGACTTGGTTACATCAAATCAGTTGCAGAAAGGCTCTGTTGTTCAGTTGAATGAATTTGTTTGCGCTACTCTGCGTGGCCGCTCGTACGTGTTTTTATCTCTTATTTATAGTTTACAGTAAATTAATTGCATCATATTGTATTCAACTTTGCCAATATTAATATTATATAAACGGGTAGACGGATGGGGTTTTCCCGGTTTAGATTACCCAGGGAGGGCGAGACTAAGCGGAACCAGAATATACTTGTGACCGTTTACGACCCTTTTCCCAGGCCACTGCTAAATGTATGTAGGGAGTATATATTGTCTTTTAGCGTGTGTATTCCGACCCTCTGAAATTGTCTTTACCAAACATTTCTGTTGTTTGTAGTCAAACTACACACAAGACATAACAACAAGTTGATTGCATACAATAGGAGATTGTTTAGTTGAGTACATATAAAATTCTGTTGTCTGTAGTTCCATACGAGTATTGGGAATGTTGAATAATTTATCTCAATAATTACATTTTGTTATGTGAAGACTGATAGATATTTTATTACAAACCTAAACAATCATTTCGGGTTTATTTGCTAAATTGAAAATAGATAGATATATTATTACAAACCGTAACAATCAGTTCTCAATTAAGAAAGATGAGGTTAGAGAATTGGTAAATGCCAAATGTTACCTAACCATGGTGTAAATGTAAAAACTTTAGTTTATTTATGTTTTGTAAGTCTGAATTTGCAATTTAATCTTATGTTTATATACAAAAGGATTGATAGAGACCCTTTCCAATTATTGTGTGCAGTATTGTTGTAGTCATCGAAGTCCATGTGATACTTACCAAATGTGATATCATTGGTGATCCAAAACCATACTCTCATAACAAGACCTCTTCAATTGAAAAACCTACACCGCTAGTTGATACAGGGCTTTCTAACCCAAAAGAAGATCATGCTGATGTCGATCCTAAACAACCCCTGACTTCACAGTGTTCTCAAACTCATAGCACAAAACGAAAGCGTCAATCAGGTAATCAAAAAATCTTGGCAGCTGCAAAAGATATTCCTAAAACTGCGAGGATGATTATGGGGGAAAATAAAGAGGACATGGGTGCTTGCTTTGAGAAGTTGGAGAATATTGGTTGGGGAACAGAAGATCCATTGTACGACACTGCCCTTTTGCTTTTTGGTGAAAGTGCTGATTATAGGAAACTTTGGTTGCTTTTGAAGCCTGAAAGTTGTGGGAAATGGGTTAAGAATGCTGGAAGTAAGTTTGGACTACTGGGTTGATAAGAAGAAAAGGTTTAGTATCTTTTTTTTGTGAATCAATGTTATGTTTTGGTTTCGTCTAGAAGTTGAACCACTTTGCTATGTTCTTCGAGACGTTAATTCCACAACTGTTGCATCTAAAAACTTTGTTATTTTCTAGAGTTAGGAAGAATGCGCAGGTTGATCTTAATTTTTCTTCCTGATGTGCAGTGATCAAATTCGCTTCAATGCTTGTTTCCATTTTTATATCTTTAGTATATATCATGCTATCAAGACTTGCATGATCCTGATGAATTCCCGTTTTTTTCTAAAAGTCTGTTTGGAGGAATACTGCTTCCTTATCTATTACCAGGGATTGTGTCACTGAGACGGATTAATGAAAGGTTATATTCCAATTAACAGGTGAAACATAGGGACATCTAAGAAGCTTTGATTTGATCCAATGAAACCCCATCCAACCCATTTATATGATCCACTGGGTCAAGAAATATGATAAGTCAATTTATTATATTTGATAAACCAATTCTGAGGAAATATACTGTGAAAATTACAGCAGAATTCTACCATGAGATAAAACCAATTTTTATATAAGGGTTGAAACGATTGATAAGAGCTCAATGCCAAGCTTTTATAAGCTTGACTTGAACTAGAACTTGATATAAGCTTGAGCTCGAGTTGTTTGATAACATTAGGATGCTTTTTGTCTTAGTACTGGACGTACTACTGGTTGTTTTAAGGCGACAAACGTTAGGGTTTTATGATTTGTTTGTTAACGGTTTCGAAGTTTTGAATATTAATATGGCTTGATACGACTACGCAAATCAGTCCGTCTTCTCATGTCATGTTACATAAACTAGGGAATTGAAATTTAGTTCTCTTAAAGACACTATTACACGAAAAGTTATTATTTCTTTTAGTTCTAAAAGCTCGTTTGTCTCTTGAGAATGCTGAAGCTTGTTTGTCACTTACGCTCCTAGTTGACATCATCATACCAAAAAGACGTGATAAGTTTATTCTTTTAAACACAGCACGGGAACTAACAACTTAGGATTGATGTTAAACGGGGTTATATATGCAAATGCCCCTTTTTTAAATAGAATATAAATATTATTTTTGAAAAGTACTAAATTTTAGTTTTATTTTGTCTGGTAATGTTAAACATTGTGTAACCTCGCGTGAACCTAATTGAGCTCATAAGTGTAGCCCAAGTGCGTGCAAAGAACAATTTGACTTGGCTCAAGCTCAAGTTTTGTCTCTTTGTTAAATAACCGTTCAAAATTTGACTCGGCTCAAGGTCAAGTATTGTCCTTTGGTTAAATAATTGTTCAAAATTTTCACAATATTAGAATAACATTTAAACTTAAATGATTTATTTAATGAAAATAAAGTTTGAGCGGATTTAATAAACAATAATAAAAAATTTAACTTTTTTTTAAGTAAAATACAATTTGAGTAGTGGTATTAGGTTGGTCCCAAAGGGAGCTCATTCATCGGCAAGGGGAGGTCACGCAACAAGATGGTTGGGCTCAGGGCCAGAAGAAGAAAAGCGAGAGACGAAATGTGATCCTTTCACCTTTTGGGTTCCGTGCCCTTCAAATATTTTTATTAATTGTTTTTTGTTTGTGAGTGTGTTCAGAGTATTTAATGAGGTATTTTAATAAAGGGCAAATAACCTATTAAAGCATCATACTTGTCACAAAAAGCAGTTCGACGTAGCGAACAAAAAAAATAGCCCTTTTGGCCACTAATGTTGTCTATTTTGTCTCTATGATACATTGTCAACCTCCAACTTCCGGTTGTGTACACCTAAGCAGTAAAATGTCCACATGTGTGTACACCTAGGCAGTAAAATGTTCACATCATTTTGCCACCTCATAATATATATCAATTTTTTTTTCTTTCTCTCTCCACTACAATCTTTCATTTTACCGGTCCATCTTGAGTTTCCTCATTTGGAGGAATTAAGAACCGTATCAGCAGATAAACCCAGAAATTATATATCCAAAAAACCACCACCACCGGACAAATATACCACCGGAAAAATATACTTTTTAAACTCAAACTCAAATAATATATTCAAAAAACCACTGATCTTACAAATTAAAATCAAACTCAAACAATCGAGATCTCAAGTATACTTTTTTACGAGATCTTAAAAGATCTTTGATAAAAAAAAAAAAAAAAAAAAAAAAGACAAAAAAAAAACTAAAACCCATCACAGATTCGATGTTAAATCCATACTAAAACAACAATTTGATCTCAGTTCTTTGTTCAATTGTTTATAATCATTACCGATCTCATCCAAATGAACAAGGTAACATCATAGATCAATTTTTTTTAGTAGATAAACTTCTTTGTGAATATTCGAACCATTTAAAGGATAGAACAAACCAAATCAGGTTCATTCTTCCTCTTTGTTCGGTTATTACATGAAAACACATTGAAGAAGATCGTACCTACCTTTGTTTATTGGTGGCTGATGGCTCTTCTTTATTGACCATGGAAGCTGAAAATGATGCAGATGAACTTGTACCTTCTCACGTGTTGCGAAGCTAGTCTTTCGATATATTTGTCTTCGAGAAGAAAGAACTCCTTCCTTGTCACTAATGTTTGATCGGTCTATTGTTCAGAGAGGTGTCGAATTGGATATGAGGAACAAAATGGTATTTCTTTAGTAAGGACAAAAAGTATGGAAATAAGATAAGTGGGTGGGTGGTGTCATGTGGTGGGGGAAGAAGATAAGTGGGTGGGTGCCAACTAGGATAATATAAGGCTAAAAAAACTGGATACCGGTTCTACAAGTTACTAAATGTATCATAGAGACAAAATAGACAACATTAGTGGCCAAAAGGGCTATTTTTTTTGTTCGCTACGTCGAACTGCTTTTTGTGACAAGTATGATGCTTTAATAGGTTATTTGCCCTTTAATAAATAAATAAATGTGTTGAAAGGTGGAGTGATATGAGATTGTCGAGAGTGAAAAGTGATATGGTGGTGAAGGAGAGAGAAAGTTGATGTGACGCTGAGGTGGAAAGTGAAGTGATGTGGAGGTTGGGAGTAACCTAATATAAAAAACTATGGGTGTTCATCGGTTCAGTTATCGGGTTGTTCGGTTAAAAATAGAAAACTGATAAACCGAAAACCGAATTTAAAAATGGTTTGATTTTCGGATTGACCCGAATTACATAATTTATATTTTGAAATTATAATTACATAGATTTTTAGTCAAAGAAAAATATTTTAAGCTTAAAAATGTTTTTGTTTATATTAGGAAAAAATTTAATGGTTTTTTTTATGTATACTATATTATAATGCATGTATAACCCAAGCCTAATTCCAAACCTAACTCCTAACCAAAAATTAAGATAAGAAGCTCCAATCATGAGATGACATGTGTCACTTCTTATTTAACAAACTCCAAGCCTAACTCTAATCACTAAAACATAAAATAAGTAGCTCCAATTATAAAGTGACATGTGTCACTTCTCAACTAAAAATTCATCTTTATTTTCAAATTGAAATATCTTTTTATCTATTTATTTTTTTTATAATCTAATTTCACCATATTTTCTAAAATTTTGGCTCTTTAATCCAACATCCATTTTGATATATTTTTATGAGTTTTTAATTTTTATATTTTTAGTGGGTTTATTTTATTTTAATTCAAATTTTTACAACTTTACCTTTATTTCAATCAATACAATCTTGATTCGACAAAATCATATACTTTTGGAAGAAGTGTTTGACGGGTAAGAGATTGTGAGGGTATTTCTATATGCGGGAATAATGATGTCATGGGAAAGCTACAGGTAACCCAAACAAACACATACAACTAACAATATACATTCGGAGTGTTATGAAATGAATTCACTAAACGGGTAAGCAAACACATATAACAATACTTACCACCGCCGTTGTGTGCGGGTATCCAACTAGTGTATATAAATAAATATAAAAAATATATTTTATATATATATGAATTTGGGTTTCGGTTCGGTTCGGTTTACAATTTATAAAACCATATCCGAATCGAAAACCGAATATCTAATTCGGTTCAGCTACATATTCAGTTCGGTTCGATTCAGTTTTGGTTTTTGGTTTTTGGTTCCTGTGAGTATTACCCATATTATGAACATTCTTATTAAAAATTGGTTATTATTTCATGAAAAAAAGTAGATTTCCAAAATTTGTTTTTTCAGGCCGTAATAATGATAATGATTTTCATTGGTTTCACTAGGTTGTAAACGAGTCGAACTTTTGCAGAGCTCGGCTCAGCTCGATAGCTTAGTGAGCCTTCAAAAGTGACGCGCGTTCGTGCTCAGCTCGAAAAAGTTTGAATTTGGTTCGAGCTCTCCATTTACTTGTCATTATTTTTTGTAAAAACAACATAAATTGAACTAAAGATAATAGTTAAATTGGGTTCGAGCTCGAATCGAAAATTTTAATACATTAATAAATAAGTATTTACACTTATATATTATTTACATATACGTACGCCATCCCCAAGTTATATTAGAACGAATAGAAACATCTCATGGACTACGACCTTTTAGTTTATATGAATGATCCAACGTACCCATAACGACTTTTTATTATCTAAAATCTTCCAAACGTTCGCAGCCATTAAATCCATATCAAAGTCTCTAAACGCCTAATACCCAAACCGCCTTCTAGTTTTCAAATACATGTAATTCTCCCTATATATTATGTATAGATAAACATAATCACATAAAATCTCGAAAAGCTCGACAATAACTTGGATCGAGCGTGTATATAAGTTCGAGATCGACTCATTAAACATTTCAAACTCACTTGTTGGGCTAGAGCTCGAGCTCGAGGCTCGATAAAACGGAGGTTAGGCCAAGTTCAAGCTCGAGTTACTCGATAAAAGCTCGACTCGTTTACACGCAACATCTCATCTTATAAAAAGAGAACTGCAATGGTTTGTTTTAGCAAGTCTATATAGAATAGGTAGTTAGAAGTTAAATTTTGGCACATCTTCGCCTCTCTTTTCATTTCCCTCACTTTTTCAATTCCATTACTTTTTATTTCATTATTCTATAGCTTTTTTCCAAAGGGGAAAAAAACCCAAATGAAATTTCACAAAAACAAAATAATGGGGGTAAATCTAACTCAAAAGCATTACCGAAGCTAATGACTGGTAAATGTACCAACGGATGATCTTTATAAACCGATGGTCCAAGTGATTGATATTGATAGTCGTCTGATACGTTCTAAAGATGACAAGCAATGGTACTCGCTTATGTTATTTGATGGTTCTTTCTCCTAGATTGGTTGGATTCCTGGTGAGATTATTATATTGAAGAATTTGCAGAAAGGTTCCATTGTTCGATTGTTTTGGTTTTGTCTCGGACTTAAAATCAGGTACGTGATATTTTTGAATTTTGATACATATATTTTTTTTTAATTTTTATAGTATATTGCTTGAAGGTCATGAGGTTTGAGGGCCCTTTAATGGAGGCACCACCCAACCCGTGGTTGGCCTAAACCACGCGTGAAACCCCTTACGGCCAAGCCACCACCGCGCGTTAAAAAATAATGAAGTTTAACTCTAGTATTTGTTAATTTTGTTAAAAAATGAACTTTGTGGTTGGTTTGGTAGTGGGTTCGGTAATGTGTTTGGTGACCACTAGACTGAATGTAATGGTCGGCGTACCCACCATCGCCACCTTAGCATTCACTCCCTTCACCAAACCAACAACCTAAAGGCTTTAGTGGTGAGGTTCAACATAGGTCAAAAACCGAATCGAACTGAACCGACCAAAATCGAATCGAACCAAGATCTGATTTTGTGAAAAACGTGAACCGAATATGGTCGGTTCGGTTTAAGTGTGTTTTTGTCGGTTTTAGTTCGAATGGAAACTGAAAACCGTTAGTATATAGAACCGAAACCGAACCGAATATGGTCGGTCCGGTCCGGTTCGGCTCGGTTTTCTGGTTCGCCTCGGTTTCCGGTCCAATATCCTCAGCTCCAATGGTGACCATCAAACCAAACATAAAAAAATACCCCACTTTATACAAATATAGGCCACTCACATGCACGAACAAAAAGAAAAAGATACACCATGTAATTCGATGTACACGACATAACTGAGGTATCCCGTAGCTATTTCCGACCCTTTTCCCTTTCCCTAATCACCCCAAATGTGTACCTCATGAAATTCTTACCCAACAAAATATCACATGGTAACATTTTCTTTCTACTTGCTTAGATATACTCATATGAGATAAAATTTTGGTGTTGTGTGCACTTTTGTCCCTTGGTCATTCGCATAGTTAGTTCTGCTTATCTTCTAATTATTTATTTTGCAGTTTTATATATGTTTACGACCTTCATGTGATACGTAGCAAATGTGATATTATAGGTGATCCAAAACCACTCCCTTATAACGAGACCCTTTTAATGGAAAAATCTGTACCCCCAATTTTAGATCAAGAACATGCTGATTCTGATTCTGATCTGAATGAAGATGTTGATGATAGCCATCGTGGAGAAGAACCACCAGCTTTAAAGCAAAACCCATCGGATTCTACACAAAATTGCTCCTCTCATTCTCTAAGTCAAAGCAAAAAGCGAAAATGTCAATCAAGCAATGATAACATCTCAACTGCCCTAAAAGATATTTCTAAAATTGTGAGAACGATGATGGAGAAAAATAAAGAAGATGGTGTTGATGCTTGCTATAAAAAGTTGGAGAAACTTGATGAAGATGTTTCTAAGATGACGAAATTGATGATGGAGAAAAATAAAGAATATGATGTAGGTTCTTGCTTTAAAAAGTTGGAGGCACTTGGAGAAGATGTTTGTGAAATGTCGAGAATGATGATGAAGATATGTAAAGAAGATGATATGGGCGCTTGTATTAAAAAGTTGGAGAAACTCGGATGGGGTGCACAAGACCCAATGTATGACACTGCACTTTTGTTGTTTAGTCAAAGTGCAGATTATAGGAATCTTTGGTTGCACTTGAAGCCCGAGAGTTGTGGGAATTGGGTTAAGAATGCTGGAAGTATCTTTGGATTATTGGATTGATGAAAAGAAAATGTATAGTTTATGTTTGTGTCATCTGATGTTCTGTTTATGTTTTGTTTAAAAGGTAGGTAAACCACGTGGTTATGTTTTGGGTTAGGAATTATGTATGCACATGAGATATGACGTGCAATGATAAACTTTTGCTAGAAAAAGCTTCTTCTGTGCTGAATTATATATTTAACAGTAGATAAAATCAGAAGTTATGTTACAGCTCGATTCATGAATTGACAGCTTTGCAATCAACTTCGATTTTTCACATCAGCAGTTTGATGGTTATATGACTGAGTTTATAAGCTTGAATTGACAGCTATGCAATCAACATTGTTTTAGGCTAGTTCCAATCGTGCTTTGGAAATCGGTTGGACACCAAAAAAAATGACCCACGACCGATGTGTGCATCGGGCATGACGGATGTGGAGATCGGTTGGAACATCGGTCGAAGGGTTTTTTTTTGGGACATCGGGCTAAAAAACGACCGACCTTTAATACCACTCTTTCCAATCCATTTTGCCCGTTTGGGCTAAAAAAAAAAAAAAAAAAAAACTTTTTTTAAACAATTTCACCACTCTATTAATACCACCTTCATCTCAAACACAATTCACCACTCACCATTTCTCATCTATATTCATTTCAATCTAATTCTCATCCAAATTCAAAATTTCAAAGAAAAATACCCCAGCATCAAAAAATCGACGATCCCGACCACCACAAAATCAACCGAATATGAATTTCTCGCCGGAAAACAACTTCGAGTTAACCGGCATAACACCACAACAAAACCGGCCTATTCGCTTTCATCCACAAAGTTTTGAATATCAATCACAACTAGCCCAATCAAATCAAAACCAAAACCCGTTTTACAATAACCGTCCTTTTGTCCCACCGCAACGTCCTTACACCGATTACCGGCAAGAACCTAGTGGGTCGTCGTACCATCCAAACATGGACTTCATTTATCCTGGTTCAACCCAAAGGGTTCTACCACTACCTCTGGTTCAACCCAAGCTCGTGATCCTTTCGATGTCCAAGATGTTGATGATTCTGATGAAGAAGGGACTAGAGAATCACGATCGGCTGGTCGTGACAAAGCAAGGAAAAAACCATCCTCCTCCTCTCGTGATGATGATGGACCATCCGAATCATTTGTAAAATCGTTAGCCAAAACTTTCTTCAAGACCAAGAAGCCGCCAAAAGGGGAGAAAGGTAAGAATAAGGAGGGTTTAGAAGATGTTTGGATACGGTTGAGGGAAAAAGAGCTGGAGATGAAAAAAGAGAAACTTGAGCTCTTGAGGCTATCAAAACGGGAGACCGACATAATCTTCTACAACACCCCCAATCGACCCAACTCTGACCGGACTACAACTAGAAGAATTGATGAAAGTCAAGGCAACAAATTTAGGCATGCTACGATTTAGATTATTAGTTTAAGTATTGTAATGTTTATTTTAATTTCGTATTGTAATGTTTTTTTTTTAAATTTCGTATTGTAATGTTTTTTTTAATTTTAATGAATTTAAATTTAATGTTTAAAATGTTTGAATTAAAAAAAAAAAAAAAAAAAAAAAAAAACGCCTGGGTCATCGACCGTGGCATTTGGCCGTGTCAGTCACGGGAGAAAGGCGATGTGATGTGACGGTGACTGGGTCATCTCCGGTCACGATTGTGACTAGCCTTAAATGTTATTGTTGTGTTTTCTGGTGTCACCCTGTCATTCTTAGTAACTAGGAAGAATGGTGACCATATGGGCTAACTTTTGCTAGGTGGAAGATCAAACACTTCAAATCATGTTTCGCTCTACCGGTTCCTAAAATTTGCTAGGGTATATGGTTTTAACAGTAGGCCATCAGGGATCATACCCTTGAGCTAGATGTTTGGAGGAATGCCCTTTCTTTATCTGTCCGGGGGTGTTTCATTGGGTCATGTCCCATGTTTTAAAATGGGCATATCAATCGGTTTGGTCTTGATATAGAATCTAAACATGTCTGATTGTGGCTCAAAAA